>JAJOZX010004057.1:0-102500 GCA_023014485.1 Bathynomus jamesi
CTCCAGCTACCAATCTGACAATTCCTGAGAAACCTCCAGCATACCAATCTGAACAATTTCAAGGACCAACGGGAGAGGTTCGTGGGTAAATTCCTTGATCAGCCATGCGTAGGTGGTTCCGAGGGCAGGATGCGAGTAGAAGACAACTCTTTCCTCTATCAAATCCCCAAAATGGGGCGGGATGCCGCAGAAAGGTCGACCGTAGTAGGTCGATCTTGAACCGTGGTTCGAAGCAAACAAAAGTAATGTATAAAACTTAATTTCTCTGTATAAGCACGTTAAGTTAATGTTTAACGCCGCACTCGTGTGATGATAAAAGGAACGTTGAAGTAGATCAAATTAAATAAAGTGAAGTTAGAAGCAAATTGAATACGGTCAAAATGGCTTTCAATCGAATGTATTGCGATTAAATCAAATATACTCGTCTTGAAAATAGATCGAACAACTTTTTAACGCCCGGTTGGATTGACGCTCTGAACTGCATTATTTGCACCTGTACTACTTACTATCAGGATTCCACTGCAGAGTGGGACCTACACCTTAACGTGAAATCCGAATTAAGAGTCGCTACGAAACGTAGTCCTGCCCGGTTAAGTTAATGTTATGTTAGGTTAAGTTTGGTTAGATCAGAAAGAATGCTGAAATGGATTGAGCTCAAATTGATCAGGATGATACTGACTTTGGCTGGAGTAAAGCAAAGTGAGAAACGGGCTACATCAAAGGGAACTAAGTCAAATTCTATCTTATTTTGCTTCGCTCTAATTCATGGAAGTCTTGCTCACACGGAGGGCCCTGGTTCTACATTTGGTTTGGTGGAAGAGAGAGTTGCTTTATTGAGCTCTCTATCGCAAATAGTACACCCTGTTCATCGGATATAATCATAAATTTTAAATTATTTTTGGGGTTTCCTCTCTCTCTCCTTCTCTCTCTCTCTCTCTCTCTCTCTCTCTCTCTCTCTCTCTCTCTCTCTCTCTCATTTCTTTACCCTGAAAAGTATTTAGTCATCGTCTTAATTGGATTTAAGGTTAATGGAAGAATACAATAGATAAAGGCGATGAAAGGGGAATGGCAAAATGAGAGAAAGATATCGAAAGGAAATACTGAAAATAATAAAAGGGGAGAGAGAGAGAGAGAGAGAGAGAGAGAGAGATACAACGACACTGATGATACACACAGCCGGAGAGATACTGACGGTGGGAGCATTATATTTCGAAAGCCCTTGAACAAATACTCTCAGGGTGTTTACATCTCCTTGGGTTTCGAGCGACCCTCTTTTTCGAAGGATAAGAATGGGTGTGTCAATACGCAGCTCTGGTTTATTGCATTACGATTTTGCCTCAATTCATCATGCCTCCCTTTCACCAATGATTCCAAGTTAACGAGAAATTGAATTCAATGCGAACTTACGCTCTCTCTCTCTCTCTCTCTCTCTCTCTCTCTCTCCTCTCTCTCTCTCTCTCTCTCTCTCTCTCTCTCTCTCTCTCTCTCTCTATATATATATTATATATATATATACAAACTCAGAATGGTCCCTTGAGAAACTTATATGTTAAACACACACTGTGCATGGAACAAGGAACTCTTCTGGGAAATTACCCAGAAGAGTTCCTTGTTCCATGCATGGTCTGTGTTTAACATATATATATATATATATATATATATATATATATATATATATATTATATATACATGTGTGTGTGTGTGTGTGTGTGTGTGTGTGTACAAAGTGAGTCGCGGAAAAAGGTTCGACAAAGAAATGTATGGGAATAGTAGTACAAATTTAAAAAACTCAAAGAATCGAAGGATAAATATCGGTTGAGAAACAGCCAGATGCCTGACTTCGTTTTTGTATGATACAATGGTTTTCCTAGACACGTTCTTTTTCTGTACACGAACATGGGGCCCACACACACACACACACACACACACACACACACACACAAATGAAAATAACACTATGCAGTTCCTTCAATTCCTCACCTCCTGTAAAAACTATAAAAATAAGTCGGAAAGGGAAGAAATATTTATTACAATTTATATTTACAGTTATACAGTGTATCAGCGAAATACAGCTGTAAATATGCTTTAACCTTCTCAATAAGTATACTTTTGCTTACTTGTTTGCTCTTATTATTATTAATTAATATATAAAGATACGGTAGTTAATATTTTTTGGCTTTCATTTTTGAGGCAGTTTGCGGTAGTGTTCCATATACTCCATTTTAGGGGTAACTTTCTCTAAATTTTACCAAATTCTACGTATTTCCTGATATGTCAAATTAATTTGTCCTGTTTTGGAACTCAAAGAACCCATGAGCACCGCGAAGAACTTCATCAGTCACGCATCAGATAGGACTATTTACCTTCGCATTATTACTTATAAGAAAATATATATATATAATTATATATATATATATATATACACACACACACACACACCTTTGGTTAGCTTCCGCCCGAATTGTTCATTCTGACGAAGGTCAAGCTTTTCACTCCACCTTAGACCTACAGTTTAACGTGGAATCCGAACCACGCCCCATCAGCAGTCCAGCGTCTTTAACCACTAGGCCACCTAGGGTCACCATGTATTTACCAACCACTTTCCTTATTGTGTGGAAGGATGAACAGCTGGGTTTTGCTGCGCGCCGGCTGCCGTCGGGTCTCGAACCCGAGGCCGATGGATTCGTAGTCAGCGACGCTAACCACTACACCACCGAGGCGCATCTCTCTCTCTCTCTCTCTCTCTCTCTCTCTCTCTCTCTCTCTCTCTCTATATATATATATATATATATTATATATATATATATATATACTGTATATTTATTTATTAATTTATTTATTTGATTTTACATATGTTTAATATGCAATATAAACACACTATTTGCTATGACAATTATAGATGATAAATATATTAATAGAGTATTACGGGCCTAAAATTTTTTATCTCGTGGATGACTGATGACTTTCTCACTGGTGCGCGCGTGGCTCAGTAAAGCAATCAATATGTAGACCGTATTTTTGGTTAAAATACTGTTACTATTTCCTTCCATTAAATTAATATTATTATTATAAAAGCGCATGTACGTATTATTCACACACGCACACAAAAGGTTATTGTACATAAATACAAAAGATTTTTACTGAGTTTAGCGACTTGTTGCTATAATTAAATAAGTCCTTTTCTAATTGTAATTATTGGAGTCAGGATGTTTAGGCACTAAAAACCCTCGAAAAAGGCAGGCAAAGAGGCAAAATAAACATTCAAAATAGGCAGTAAAACCCCCAAAAGAGGCATTTATAAATTTGCTTTAAAAAAAAAACGTTTAATCCAGAAGAATACCTTCGTATACGCATAATACATATTACAACGCCCTCAATGAGAAAAACAGGAGGTAATAAAAATATTAGCTACACATAATAACAATGATTTCATTTCCAAAAATAAAGTTCAACAGAATAATACCATTATACACGTATAAATAATACGTATCACAACGCCATTACAGTGAACGAAACAATAGGTATTGAAAATGTTTGTTACGCAAATAATGACAAAAATTTAAATTAAAAAAAAAATGTTTAAAATAATAAGTATAACCTAAGCGAGAAGTACGTATAACGAAACACAACAGAATTACTTCCAAATCATGTAAACTTAGAATCGACATATGAAAATTTTAGACTAAATTTGGTGATTTTAATGAAACTAATGATTCAAGACCCGTATATATATATATATACACACACACACACACACACTAGCAATGATGTATTAAAAAAAATATCAGGATATACGAGATATTCTTCGAAAAATTAACGTACTGTAATTATTTGCAAACAATATTAATCAAACTGAATGAAAAGTGATTTTGAAATATTTCGCAGCTAAACATTCTTTTAAATTTTGTGCCATTCACCGTTCACGTTGGATAATACGTTGGATGAGAAATATCTATAGCATCAGCTGTCCTTATTATTATCCACTAGTATTTTAGCGAGCAATACTTTAAAAAATAATTTGTTTTTGCTATACTTACAAAAAATATCTATTCAACAACAGTAGCAAAGAGAAAAAAATAATATTTTCCTGCGCAAAAGCGATGTTGTCACGTTTCAACAAAACTATTTTGCTCTGTTTCATTTCTAATTTAAAAGTGAGAATAATGGTTAGTGGTTTGATGTAAAAAGTAATCGCTTTAGATACTAAATGCACTCAAGAACATGAAAGTGACTACGCAGTTTATGAAGGATCTTTGTATATTAATAAAAAGGATCACCTGAAGATCAGGGCCCTTACCTTCTTTAGTTAGCTTTATAAGGCTACCTAACGAAAATATCACGACCTAACATAATCAACCGTCAAGGGAGTACAGTTGACCTAACGATTGGTTAGGTTAGGTCGTGATATTTTTGTTAGTTAGCCTTATAAGGCTAACTAAAGAAGGCTGGGGGCCCTGACCTTCAGGTGATCCAATAAAAACAAAAGTATTAGTAAAGTTTTATCCATTCAGAAGGTTAAAGCATATTTGCGGTTTTACTTTGTTGATACTGATTATCATTATTTTCATTTATTTGTGTGTGTGTGTGTGTTGTGTGTGTGTGTGTGTGTGTGTGTGTGTAGATAAAGGAGGGAGGGGGGACGTGTGTTGGAAGGCCAATGTATCAGAAAAAGTGAAGTCGGGCATAAAACTGTTTCTCAACCGATAATTTTTTTATTCTTTGAGGTTTGGAAATTTTAAATAGTTTTCCATAGATATGAATTCTTCGTTGAACGTTTACACTATATATATATAATATATATATATATATATATATAATATTATATATTATATATATATATATGTTCAACACTATATATATATATATATGTGCGCCTCGGATGCACCTCGGTGGTGTAGTGGTTAGCGTCGCTGACTACGAATCCATCGTCCCCAGGTTCGAGACTCGGTGACAGCCGGCGCGCAGCAAAACCCAGCTGTTCATCCTTCTACACAATAAAGAAAGTGGTTGGTAGATAAATGGGTACCCTAGGTGGCCTAGTGGTTAAGACGCTGGGCTGCTGGTGGGGCGTGGTTCGGATTCCACGTTAAACTGTAGGTCTAAGGTGGAGTGAAAAGCTTGACCTTCGTCAGAATGAACAATTCGGGCGGAAGCTAACCAAAGGTAAACAGTCCACTACAGTATTGACATTTTCAAAAAGCATCCAGTATATAGTGTTAAGACGACCCTACCAGATTAAAAAAATCTTGCTTCCGTATTGATGAACGGATTTCCTTCTCGGATGTTTCCGCTTTTGAGGACCTGTTTTTCAATGGTTTCTTTTTCAGAACTTTTCTTGAGTCGCCTTTGCGGGTTTTTTTTTCGGTTATCAGGTGTCGTTTTTTTTTTATTATTTTTAAAAATCCGTTGGCAATTTTGAATATCTACTTCCGGCTTTCGGTTCAATATTTCGGATATTTGGTGTTGATTTCCGGTCTCCGTGTTTCCGTTTTTATTTTGTGTCCCAGTCCGGGGCGGGTCGACGTGTCCAAACAAAGCGAAATCGTGTTTGCGGAGGACGCCCCAATTTAACTTCAATTACGCAAAGCAAACATCGGCCGCGGAGCAAAGGAGAACGATTGGGGGGGGGCTCTTCCCCCTTCCCTGCCTTTATCCCCCTTCACCCTTTCTCTCTATTTATCTATCTATCTCATATAGAGTATACGGAACGGGCAGAAAAATACGCTCTGTTTCATTCCTCGAAAAATGTCGCAATTACAAATGAAACGTTCCAATTACAAAAAAAAAAAAATGTTGCAATTCTCATTATGAAAAAAGGCACCCTTTAAAAGTGCCAAAAACTGATGACACAAAGATTAATTTTAGTATTTTAAAATAAACTTGTATTCACATTTAGCGAATTAAACGCACAAAAACCGAATTTCATGAAGTCGACATTTGATCTTGCGTATGGCGACATTATTATAAAATTCGATCTTTTGTAGATTCATCCACTTAAGATATAAACTGAATATGAAAAGTTTATATATATATATATATATATTATATACACAGTGTGTCCGTAAAGTCATGGTGGGATTTTAAATAGCTATATTATTGCAACGAAACATGATAATGAGATGAAAAAAAAGGCAAATTGAAGAACAACTCTAAAAGAATAACTTTATTTAACGTAGTTCGATATGGGCTCCTCTGGTAGCCCTGCAGACATCTAGGCGGTGATTCACTTCCAGCCACACACGCCCAAGGACATCAGGAGTGACGGATGCGATAGCTTCCGTGATTCGCTCGTGCAAGTGATGAATATCCCTAATGGATAGGTACACTGTACACGCTTTGCTTGACGTAACCCCACAAATAAAAGTCCAAAGGTGTCAGGTCCGGAGAGCGTGGAGGCCATGGCTTCCATCCTCCTCTTCCTATCCATCTCTGTAGAAATTTTTCATTAAGGAATTCTCGAACAACGTTGGCATAGTGCGGAGGAGCACCATCTTGCTGAAAGATGACATTATTGTCAATAAATTGGGGTACTGCAAAATGTTCCAACATAGCGAGGTAGTTGTGTGACGTCACAGTGGGTTCCGCGAAGAAAAATGGGCCAATCACTCGATCTCGTGCTAGAGCACACCACACATTAACTTTCGGGCTATTACGCTCATGTTCAACATCGGCATGTGGACAGCCTAGACCAGGGGCCGGCAACCTATGGCTCGCGAGCCAAATATGGCTCAGTAAGGTATCAAATATGGCTCTTTGGTCTTCTGCACTCTACCCTAAAAATAAACAACTTTTTTATTTTAAAAATCTATTAAAAACTGAAATATGCATAATGGCTCACGCCAACTGATTAGTTTTTTGCTACATAGGGGGGCTATGTGAAAAACTGCATGTTACAAATTGGTGAAGAGCTGTTTGACGAGTTTCCCAACAAGACCAAAATATTACAAAAAAATAAAAGATCTGCCATTATCGGAAAAAACCGTTCACAACAGAGCATTGGAAATGGCTCATCATATCGAAAAGGAACAAATGCTACATTTGAGTGCAGCTGCATATTTTTCGTTTGCCCTCGACGAGACAACTGACATATGTGATGTTAATCAATTGTGCATTATAGGACGATATATTTGTGGAAACTCGGTGCTCGAAGAAATGCTGGCGATATTAACAATGGAAAACTGAACAAGGGGAGAAGACATCTTTGAAACTGTGATGAATTTTGTGAATGAGAAGAAAATACGGATTGACGATCTTGTGTCGGTGTGTTCGGACAGTGCATCTTCAATGGTCGGCAAATACAAGGGGTTCCTTACTCTTTTTGCAGAAAAGCTAAACCGCTCCCTTTTGACTTTCCATTGCATTGCGCATCAGGAAGCACTTTGCACACAATCTTGTGGAACCGAACTAGGTGGTGTTATGGAACTGGTCGTTCGTATCGTGAATTTTATTGTTGCACGGGCCCTACATCACCGCCAGTTTAAGTCTTTGCTGGAAGAGGTAAATTCTGAGTACCCCGATCTAGTAATGCAAAGCAATGTTCGCTGGCTTTCTCGTGGCAAAGTTTTATCGCGTTTTGTCGCTTGCATTAACGAGATTAAAGAATTTCTGAATTCAAAAGGAGTCATACACCCTGAGCTCTCGAACTCTGATTGGTTACTTAAATTTTACTATCTCGTCGACAGTACTGGTCATTTAAATGAGTTGAACATGAAGCTACAAGGGCAAGGAAATACGGTTCTAATTCTGCAGCAGGCAGTGTTTGCATTTGAAGCAAAATTGACCGTCTTCATCAAAGATATCGAGATGGGCAGGTTGTTACATTTCGAAAGATTAAGAATGTTTCGTGATTCGTGTCAACGAGAGAATCCGAATGATACCCTGGATTTGCCGCAGTTTGCTGGCTTTGTATCAGAGCTACTGATGGCACTCAAGTCTCGTTTTGTCTACTTTCGCAAGCACGGTGCCATGTTTAAATTTATGATTCGGCCACATCAAGTGTCAGCTGAAGAACTAAATTTGACAGTGATTTCCGGCATCTCAATCAGCGATTTAGAAATGGAAATTATAGATTTTAAGGAATCGGATCTGTGGATTGAGAAATTCGTTAAACTGAATTCTGAATTAGAAAGCCTTGCTCGACAGCGCGCAAAAATGGCAAAACAACATAAGTGGGTTGACATGAAGAGATTACAGCGCGAGGATAATCTCATTCTGCAAACTTGGAAGGAAATTCGTGCTACATATAAAACGATGCAAAATCTTAGTCTGGCTTTAATATCAGAGTTTGGATCAACCTATATGTGCGAACAGGCCTTCTCCCACTTAAGTCGCATTAAAAACAATTTGCGATCGAGATTAACAGAAGAGAGCCTGAATGCGTGTATGAAGGTGAATTTGACTAATTGCGATCTAAATTTCAAAGAAATGAGTGAAAAAATGCAGCAACAGAAGTCCCATTAAAAAGAAAAATATACAGTATGTAAGTACGAAAATTGTTTGCATTATATATATATATATATATATTATATATATATATATATATTATATATATATATATATATATTATATATATATATATGGCTCTTTGCTGATTTCTTGCTCTAAATTTTACATAGTATGGCTCTTTCATTTCTAAAGGTTGCCGACCCCTGGCCTAGACTAACTACGAGATAAAGGTTAAGCTTAGCCTAGACTAACTACAAGATACAACTTTGAGAGTTGTTCTTCAATTTGGCATTGTTTCATCTCATTATCATGTTTCGTTGCAATAATATAGCTATTTAAAATCCCACCATGACTTTACGGACACACTGTGTATATATATATATATATAATATATATATATATATTATATATATAATATATATATATATATGTATGTGTGTGTGTGTGTGTGTGTGTACACATTTCAAACCTAACCTAACCGGGTATAATGTAACCTAACCTAATTTAAACTAACTTAACATAAATTAAATGGATATGCATGTGATCGAGTGGTTCGACCTTAGAGAGAGAGAGAGAGAGAGAGAGAGAGAGAGAGAGAGAGATGTGCCCCCCATGTGGAATAGTTATTAATTCAATAAATGTTCAACTGTAGGGTATGAAGCTGTTCAAATATGTCAATTCTTTTTCATGATGTACTACGGACATTGTTTATCATTCTGGTAGAGACGTTGGCACATCCTCTCGATTTTTTTTTTCCCTTGGGTGTGGGAAGGGTCATTCGAAGTCTGGGGTTGTAAAGTTTCTACCAGGTACCATTTAATTACTAAAATGTAGCACTGAAATGCGGCCTGGACATAAAATTCTCATTTGGTTATTTATTTTAATCAGAATCGATGAGAGAGAGAGAGAGAGAGAGAGAGAGAAGAGAGAGAGAGAAGAGAAGAGAGAGAGAGCCTTATATTCATTCGTCGACAAAACGGTCCGCAGCAAATGAGTTACCCCTCCTAGTGGCACCCCCCGAGCGCCAGCGGGACTTGGCGGGCCCTCCTCATTCGGCATGAAAGGAACCGCCGTCAATCGCCACTTTCGCCAATGTTTACGAAATCGTCATTGGCGTTCACGAATATTCATGACATGTTTAAGATCCACGCATTTACGATTCACCAATTTAGCCATTTGCCAATTTACGATTCAACCTACATATGTTCGAATCGGCGATGCCAAAATTATCGGCGGATATCGGTTAAATGTTCTTTGATCCGATTTTGCGAAGGCACAACATTTGTTCATGCAAAGTCAAAGAATTATTTCTCTCTCTCTCTCTCTTTCGGTCTCGGTCTCTCTCTCTCTCTCTCTCTCTCTCTCTCTCTCTCTCTCTCTCTCTCTCTCTCTCTCTCTCTCTCTCTCTCTATCGAACGATGAAGAAGGAGACAGGAACACTTCAATTAACTCTACATTTCAGCTAAAATTGTAGCTCGACCTTAGCTTTTCTTTTGCGCAAACATTCTACAATTATTATTCTAGTATTAGTGTTAATTATTAAGAGGGTCATTTGGATGAATTATCAGGCTTCAAAAGGCTTTAATAATACTAATACTAATACTAATAATAAAATAATAAAAAGAACAACTATTCTAGAGAAAAGAACTGATATGATTTATTAATCGTCTGTATTAGGAGAGATTGGGGCGCTAATTATCATTATAGCGGATTGGATTGGATTCGAATGGATTGAATCAGATTTGGACGGGAAATCCTCTCTTAAATATTTAATGAATAATTTCCGATGCGAACTTTGCTCCCAAATCTTCCCTAAACTTTGTCTTCATTTCCGATAAGCCTCTTCAAACATCTTATTTAAACGGACAACACTCTACTCTTAATTAAAACTACACACACACACACACACACATACATATACATATATATATATATATATATATATATATATATATATATATATATGGTGGTGTGTGTGTGTGTACAGGGTTATTCATAAGTCAGGCACCATAGCAAAGCTATATACAACATTTTTATTTATTTCATTCTTAGATGCCTGACTTTTGAAATATAGGTGTATATGTGTATATATATATGTGTGTGTGTGGTGTGTGTGTTGTGTGTGTGTGTTCAAGAGCATGATAAAAAGTGGTTCTCCGGGGCTCGAACCTTGTGAAGCGTATTTAAGTATTAATAGGATTATATGTTCAATCGCATTAGTTTAATTCAATGGCATACAGCATTAATTATGTAGGATTTACACATAGAAATAGATTCCATTGTAATTTATAAACATACTTCCTCAAGAAGCATTTATATACTTATGTATACTTGCGTGCAATAAGTAAATAAATAAATATAATATATATATATATATATATATATATATATATATAATGAATAAAACCACGAAGGAAAGGAAACACAGAATGGTGCTCAAGCGCTTTCGTCTAATGACATCCTCAGGAACACTGAAGTACATAAAGAATTACAGCCTATATATAGGTTACAGAAAAAAAAAAAAAAAAAAATATATATATATATATATATATATATATATACAATAAACGGAGAAACAAACTTAAAGGATTGTGGAAGGGGCACACAGAATTATAAGGAAAAACTATCGATTTTTAGCACAAGATTAAATGAATTGTTTCCAACCAATGTTATAGATAAAAAAATATACAAATTTATACTGGAAATCTGCCCGGGTTTTAGCACTCTGCTCTTTTTGTATATAAAAATTGAAATTAGCGATTTTTAGCACAAGATTAAATGAATTGTTTCCAACCAATGTTATAGGTAAAAAAAAATATATATATACAAATTTATACTGGAAATCTGCCCGGGTTTTAGCACTCTACCCTTTTTTGTATATAAAAATTGAAAAATAAAAGTTATTAGGGTGGCATACAAGTTTACCAAAGATTTAGCGTTCTACCTTTCTTATCTAAATCTGTTCTGAAGGAATTCAAAACAACAGGATCGAGTTGAAAAAGACCTTTGCTTATGTTGAAGTTATTTGTATTTGGATAATGGCAGACTCAAGAATATTTCTATTAACAATGTTGCTAGAGTGAAATAAAACTGAAGCAGTATTCCAATCAATACAGTGGGATAACTCTGACAAATGGACAAAAAGGGCACTGGACAACTGTCCTGTTCTAACGGAATATTGATGCTGTTTTATACGTGTGTGCAAATCCTTTCCCGTCTGACCTATGTAAAGGAATCACATTGTTTACGATAGAAAGTTTGTTTTGCCTTGTTGAGACAAGATTCCATAAACGCAGATGGATAACACAGATCACTCCCAAAACGAACTTTCTATCGTGTCAATAATAACACTCGTACTTTGTCAAAAAATATTTTAGTACTTCCATTTTTCCCGGGCTTTTTAGGCATTGCTAATGTACTTAAACTTTTGGATATTAATGTAGTATTTTCATATAACAATATTGTGAAAAATATCATAGTAAAAAATAGCCCTACCAATAATTCAGGCATTATCTATAAAATTGGTTGTAAACAATGTGATTCCTTTTACATAGGTCAGACGGGAAAGGATTTGCACACACGTATAAAACAGCATCAATATTCCGTTAGAACAGGACAGTTGTCCAGTGCCCTTTTTGTCCATTTGTCAGAGTTATCCCACTGTATTGATTGGAATACTGCTTCAGTTTTATTTCACTCTAGCAACATTGTTAATAGAAATATTCTTGAGTCTGCCATTATCCAACTTACAAATAACTTCAACATAAGCAAAGGTCTTTTTCAACTCGATCCTGTTGTTTTGAATTCCTTCAGAACAGATTTAGATAAGAAAGGTAGAACGCTAAATCTTTGGTAAACTTGTATGCCATCCTAATAACTTTTATTTTTCAATTTTTATATACAAAAAAGGGTAGTGCTAAAACCCGGGCAGATTTCCAGTATAAATTTGTATTTTTTTTTTTTTTTTTTTTTTATCTATAACATTGGTTGGAAACAATTCATTTAATCTTGTGCTAAAAATCGATAATTTTCAATTTTTATATACAAAAAGAGCAGAGTGCTAAAACCCGGGCAGATTTCCAGTATAAATTTGTATATTTTTTTATCTATAACATTGGTTGGAAACAATTCATTTAATCTTGTGCTAAAAATCGATAGTTTTTCCTTATAATTCTGTGTGCCCCTCCACAATCCTTTAAGTTTGTTTCTCCGTTTATTGTATATATATATATATATATATTTTTTTTTTTTTTTTTCTGTAACCTATATATAGGCTGTAATTCTTTATGTACTTCAGTGTTCCTGAGGATGTCATTAGACGAAAGCGCTTGAGCACCATTCTGTTTCCTTTCCTTCGTGGTTTTATTCATCATAATTATTTTTCACGTGTTACTTTCGTGAAATAATTTTCATATATATATATATATATATATATATATATATGGGAGAATGTAGACACTAATCGACCACGGATGTACTCGTAGGGGTGGGGAGACGTTAGGTAGGAGACTCAAAGTGCTGGAACTCCCGTTTCTCTCTTGTCACTGTCCTCTTTACCTGAACTTTTTCCGTCTCATCTACTATGTGAGGAGTCCAGCACGCTCTCAAAACACACGCTTCTCCCTCTATACTCTACTACACATACATACATTTTACACACTATAATATCGTTTCAAAAAAAAGAAAAAGAAAAAAGAAAAACATCGTGAACCTCGGAGACCTTGATTTTGGCTCTCTCTTCCTTATAAAAGAGGGGCATTTTTGCGGACTTATTAAAATACAACGGATTGCAAACATCCATTGTTTCAATCTTTATTCTTGGCTGTTCGCGCGGTAAATAAATAAATAGAAAAGAAAATCTTAAAACAGTAATGAACTTTTCAAATCTCATTTTGTTGCCCAGTTTTAAAGAAGATGGACCGCGAGATCCTCCTGAGGTTAGTCTAGAAAACGTGTAAAAATAAAAAATTAATAACAAATTGTTTGAAGGTAATGACAGTTTTGTCTCTTTTTTCTCTACGATATGTAACAAAAATGGCGTCATTTTGTTTAGAATTTGATAGCGTTTGACGAACAGGTTTGAAAATGACGACCCCCGCCCCCACCACAATTCTAATGACTGTCGCGCGCAGAAATGACCGTCGATGAGCTTCTAAGAAACGGGGACAGAGGAAGTCTTCGGACAAACTGAAACGTAGACTAAACAGGACAATAAGGAAAATTTATAACAGTTATTTGTTCTTGAAATATCTTTTATGCATCTCCTTTCTACTTTCAAATTCCTTCCTTCTCTTCTTTGATTTTGGCTCTCTTCTTCCCCTTGGCCCCTCCTTCCTGCACATAAAAAAAAATATATATATATATATATAATCGGGGAAATCTCTCTCTCTCTCTCGACTGAATGTTTATGGAGAGGGCGCGAGCGACGCTTATTTGAGAAGGGATCTCGTCTCAATTGAAACGTCGACAGAGGAGACGTCAGGACGCAAATTAACAAAGCAAACAACAACGATTGCATTAACATCATCCAGACTCCAGACTCAAAGAGAGAGAGAGAGAGAGAGAGAGAGAGAGAGAGAGAGAGAGAATAGCAAAAGCATAAACTGAGAATATCTTGCGTTAATCTGTGGATTACGGATTTTACCATAATTATAAGCATGCGCATTCACAGCCACGACTAATCTGAAAATGGGCATATATTTGCCTTGCCATACTTTGTTTTCTTCACAGAACCAGAAATTACTACTCAGTTACAACAACTCAACTATTTGATACTCCGTCTAAAAAGTTAATTTAATCATTTAAGTTCATCATCAAGAAAATAAACATGGCTAGTGTAAGTAACGAATGGTTCAATTGAAGGGCATAAGTCTGCTACATGCCCTTTCAGGGACATGGCATGTAGCAGACTTTCCCTTTTTGTTCTTCAATTGCACGCACTGTGGCACTGGGAGGATACTCAGTTGTATGGCTAAAGCGCTTAGAACATTGGCTTGACATTACAGTATTATTATTATTATTATTATTGGTAGTAGTAGTAGTTAGTGTGGGGTTAATGAACTACAAAAAATAATTTATTTTAAAAACTCGTATTTCATTTATATTTGGACTTTACACTGTAAACATTCTCTCTCTCTCTCTCTCTCTCTCCTCTCTCTCTCTCTCTCTCTCTCATTACCTATTAATATCCATATGCAAATTCATTTTCTTTCTTGGTGGCTTCGGAGACGATTGAGAGGCGATAAGGGCGTGAATTATGGCTGTCTCAGCGCTCCCTTGGCCCTTATCGCCCGCCTTTCAATCGTCCGCGCAAAATCACCGACTGAAAACATAAATTTAAAAAAAAAAACCACTAAAATACTATATATTAATGTCCTTTTCACAATATTAATAATATTAGAAACAGTAACGACAGAAGTAGTAACTCAGCATCAACTGTATGTATCTGTCTGTAGGAAAATATACTTCTATCATCATTTATTTTTCTATTATTATATAATAATGAATATTATGATTATACAAAAACAAAGCAAAACATCGAGTTTTTACACGTAAACCAGCATGTAAAACGTCGGAAAACGTTATGAATGTCGATTCACGTTTCATACATGTTCACGACTCTCATGAATGCCTTATTCCTTGCTGGTAAAACAAGTTTGAGCATGTTTTCAAATCAAAATAGTCTCAATTAGTAGGAGCGCAAATACTTATGAAATACTAGTTATGCCTCTGACATCAGAAAAAAAAAACCACAAGATTTTTTTTCAAACTTAGCAGCACAGTGGGCATATCAGGCATGGGGCAATTACTTGGTCAATGTAATTACGAGTAATTACAATTACCTGACATTCTCAATTACAATATCTGTAGATGGTGAAATATTTAATTACAATTACTTAGTAAAGTAATTAATTACAATTACATTTACAAAGAATTGTTTTTTTTTCATAAATACAAAGTATTTGATTTATGTCATGCTTTTCTACCAAAGTATTTCAATTCCATTTTCAGTTTTGTCCATCATCGTGAATGAAAACTAGGTATATTAGGTCAATAAAATGTACTCTTTTTTTTTTTAACATTGCACAGAACCGTATTTTACATCAAGCAGTTCTTGCGATGGAAAATTGGACATTGGACATATGTATGTGATATGGTCTAATGAAACCAAAGATAAGGCACTCAAAAAATACCAATATAAGACAAAAGAATTGGCACTTATTTTATCAAAATAATAAGGGCAAAAACTGGCACTTTAGTCAGGAACATTTGAAATGAAGGGAACATTTTATTTCAAAAGAAAGCTCCCTCAGACATGATGAGCAAGTAGTTTAAACTATATATAAGTATGACCCATTAACTTTAATATTCATGTAATTGAAAGTAATTGACTGTATTTGTATCAATTACCTTGGTTTCCCAATGTGATTAATTACAATTACATCTTAGGTAGTCAATTACAATTACTTATCAATTACATGAAAATATGCACTTAATTACAATCAATTGTAATTACCGCATGCCTGATATATAATATATATATATATATATATTATATATATATATATATATAATATATCAGTGATGTAGTCGAGACCACCAAGTCCGAGACTGAGACCGAGACCGAGACCTGATCCTGTGAGACCAAGATCGAGACCGAGATCAAAGGTTCGAGATCGAGATCTACCTTCCGAGATCGAGACCCTTAAAATTCGAGACCGGATCGAGATCGAGACCAAGCTCATGCCCTTTCAATTTGTTTTACACTACTATGGAAATTAGATTATGTTAAGTATATTAAGTATGTTAAGTATATTAAGTATGTTAAGTATATCATTGATGACGTCATTTTTTAACATTTACAATTGGCAATTGCGATTTGTTCTACGAATCGGTACGTTGTAAATATAAGTGATGTGAAGGGTTGTCGAGTTATTCTATGCTTTATTGAATTTGTCGGTACAGTACTGTTTTCTTTATGCTGTATTTCTTGCATTATTTTTATGTGAAGCATTTTATTTTTTCAAATACATGTTGGATGGGAGGATAATCGTTTTTATCACGCCACAGAGGTTGACACGCCGTTTGGCAACACTAAGTGGCCTTATAATATATATTATTATATAATATATATATAATTCTCTATTTAGTGTTTCCATTTTCAATAAAATTAATCTGACGGGGGCGGGGGAGAGCAATTTTTTTTTGTAGCGCTAACCTAAAAAATCCAGACCCCCCCCCCCCCCCCCCCCCCCAAGACAAACGTGGCAACTCAAAAAGGGTGACTGATTAGTGAATACCTAGAGTCCCTTACTTTTACAAACTTTCATAAACATTCTGAATTGTGTCTGTTCAACTAAGCCACCATCATGAGTATGCCAATAACATCTATTTTTCATTACGGTCTCGAGGTCTCGAAAGGTCTCGGGGAGAAAAACCGAGACCGCGTCTGTCGAGACCGAGATCTAAATAGCGGAGACCGAGATCGAGATCGAGATCTGCAAATTGGGTCTCGAGATCGGTCTCGAGACCGAGACCGATCTCGAGACCTACATCACTGATATATATATATATATATATATATATATATATATATATATATATATTAGAACACCCGCTGCGTCTTGCGCAGCAGAAGCTCCCCGAAACATAATTTAGGGGGCTACTGAGAGGAGCAGGCGTGTTACTAAAACCTTCCCTGGTTCTCCCTTAATGTGTAAACTAAATTTGGTACGTATTACCCTAGCCGTTTAAGCATGTATAAACGAACATGGAACATCAGGCAGTCATACATCATCCCATATACAGGGTGTTTCAGGAGGAAAGGTCAATACTTCGGGAGGTGATAGTATCGGTCATTGTGAGAAAAAAGTTCATATGAACATGTGTCTAATTCTGAATGGTTACGGAGATAGAGCTGTTTGAATCTGATGCGCGCCCATTCAATGGCCACCAAGGTCTCCAGACCTCTCCGTTAGATTCACTAGGCAACAAAGATTTTGTTACAGAAGGCCAAATAGGTGCTCCTAGCTAATTTCGGTATGCTGATTTCAAATCTATAATTAGATTTTTTCTATCACGTCTAGATTTTGTGTAAAATGCAAATCACTTTTAGTAAAATTTTCTACCACGTCCAGATTTTGGTTTTAATCGGCTTAATACCAGTAATATGAAACTTGCTTTTCAAGGTTAAAGCAATTTTTTTTGCCAACTATATACAAATTCGAACAATTTTGATAAATAAAATTTATCCCGAGTTGGCAACACTGAGTCAAGAGCATAGTAACGGGCAACGGCCAACGGTCAGTCGCTACGTGACAGTCAAGCAGAACGGTTGTTGAAGCTCTCTGCTGATGAGCAAGTGACAGGTTGTGGTGACTTGTGTGTTTTTATAGCATTTGTTTTGTACTACGGTGTGTATTTCTTTTTATTTTGCACATCGTAATAATTACTTTCTACGTTTTTTCAGATATTGTATGGTAATTCAAAATGGCATCAAATAGACGTGCTTGTGTAAATCACCCAGACAACTTCTGCTTTGTCTGTGGACAATATACACCTAAGCCACAACGTAGAAACATAACAACAAAGATTAAACTTGCCTACAAGTGTTATTTTGACTGTAAGTTAGGAGACCAACAGAGGGACTGGGCACCACATATTTGCTGTGCACAGTGCAATGCAATGTTAATAGCTTGGATGAATGGTAAAAGAAAAGCTATGCCGTTCTCAGTCCCCATGGTTTGGCGTGAGCCGAAAAATCACTTCAATGATTGTTATTTTTGTTTGACAAAGATTGCTGGTTTCACAAAGAAAAACAAATCAAAGATCACGTACCCAAACTGCGAATCAGCAATGAAACCAGTACCACATGATGAAACAAATCCACCACCAGTTCCACCAGCAGTCCAGCAACGATAAGACAGCAGTTCATCTGAAGATTCTGCTAGTGATATAGAAACAGGGAAAGATGGCATATATGTTCCAGATGCAAATATTTCCCCACATTTGTTAAGTCAAGCGGAGTTAAATGACTTAGTGCGCGATTTGGAATTACCAAAAGAAAAGGCAGAGTTGCTTGGTTCAAGACTTCAAGAATTTAATCTTCTCCAACCAAACACCAAAGTTTCCCATTTCCGCCATCGCCATTTGCAGTTTTCATCATTTTACTTACAGGAAGAAAACGTTTGTTTCTGCCACGATATCAGTGGTCTGATGCAAGGGATTGGCTGTCGCTATGATCCAAAAGAATGGAGACTGTTCATTGACTCTAGTAAAGCTAGCCTTAAAGCTGTATTACTGCACAACGGCAATGAAAAACCTTCAATACCTGTAGCACATGCCACTGGCCTTAATGAGACTTATGAATCGATGAAACTGCTGCTAAGACTCATCAAATATAAGGACCACACATGGAATATTTGTGGCGACCTTAAAGTTGTATCATTACTTCTTGGGTTACAGTTGGGCTACACAAAGCATATGTGCTTTTTGTGTCTATGGAACAGCAGAGATGACAAGAACCACTACAAAAAACATGATTGGCCATCTAGAACTGAACATGTTGTTGGTAAATACAATGTGAAACACCCAGCACTTATTGACCCTCAGAAAGTACATCTTCCACCACTTCACATTAAACTTGGCCTTATGAAAAATTTCGTGAAGGGTATGGATCATCAAGGTAGTGGTTTCCAATATTTAAAGGATAAATTCAAAGGAATATTGACAGATGCTAAGCTAGAAGCTGGAGTTTTCACTGGACCACAGATCCGCAGTGTCATCCACGACTCATCGTTTCCATCTAACCTAAATGAGAATGAACTAGGAGCATGGACATCTTTCGTTGAAGTTGTCAAAAATTTTCTTGGAAACCACAAAGCTGAAAACCACCGTAAACTCGTAGAAAACATGCTTAAATCTTATGAAATAATGGGATGCAGAATGTCTTTGAAAATCATTTTTTACATTCTCATCTTGACTTCTTCCCGGCCAACCTTGGGGCTGTAAGTGACGAGCATGGTGAGCGCTTCCACCAACAGATCTCAGTTATGGAAAACAGATACCAAGGTAATTTCAACCCAAATATGATGGGAGATTATTGTTGGTTCCTGCAGAAGGAGAGCTCGTCATCCTACAAGCGACAAAGGAAGAGGACACACCAAAGTTTCACTTAAGAACAGGAATTTGCCTTTCAGTAGTAACAACAAAATACTAACGCGCTTTGGGTGGATGGTTGGGCGCAGGGGTGGTAACTCCGCCAGCGGAATTCCGCTGTCTGTCTTAAGCCAGAATAAAGGAGGAAAGACATCCCTGTTCACTAATTATTTAAGTATGCTTAACATAAAACGTGGCACGGAAAAGTAGCTTAGACGGCTTTCGTAATAGAAGCGGGTGAGAAAAAAAATGAAAAATAGGGGTTTTCGGTTACACAAAATCTGGACGTGATAGAGAAATTTTGATATCAGATCTGAAATCAGCATCAGCGCTTTAGTAGGAATCAGTAGTTCACGTGTCTGTAACAAAAAAAAAGTTGAAATTTGTTGCCTAGTGAATTCACTGGGCAACAAAAAAAATTTTTTTCGTGTCCCAAGAATGAAAATACCTTATTCTTATAGTATTTTCTGTGCTGAATCCAAATAAGTTTGTAAAATTTCTCTATCAGGTCTGGTTTTTGTGTGACATGCAATTTAATTTTTAAAAACCCATATAGTTACATACTTATTAAAATATGATCGAAAAGACATACCTGTAGTTTAAAAAGTAGCTTGTTTTGATTTTCTGCTGTGCTTTGCCTCAGGCATGTCTCTCTTAAGAGTCCAGCAATAGTCAGCCAGCATACTGGGGCTCCATTTGCCTTGGTAACGGTTTTCCATGGCAGAAATATCCTGATGAAAACGCTCACCATGTTCGTCGCTTACCGCACCCAGGTTTTCCGGAAAAAAGTCCAAGTGAGAGTCCAAGAAATGAACCTTTAATGACATATTGCACCCCATTGCTTGGTAAGACTTAAGAAGATCTCCTACTATTTCAGGATAGTTTTCGGCCTTGTGATTTCCCAAAAAAGTGCAGACACTTTTGAAACTCTGCCACGCAGCTTTCTCAACTTCATTCAACTCTCCTTCAAATCTCTCATCTCTTAACAATTCTCTGATCTGAGGGCCTACAAAAATGCCTTCTTTAATCTTGGCATCACTGATCCGGGGAAACTTATTTCTCAAGTATGTGAATCCTGTTTGCGCTTTATCCATCGCTTTAACAAAGTTTTTCATAAGTCCAAGCTTGATATGCAAAGGAGGAAGGTACACTTTCTCAGGGTCAACAAGTGAACTATTCACAACATTTTTCTTGCCTGGAACAAGTGAGGTGCGTTTTGGCCAATCCTTCTTAACGTAGTGGTTTTGCTTGTCCCTACTGTCCCACTCACATAAAAAACAACAGTACTTGGTGTAACCTAGCTGCAACCCTAGCAAAAGTGCAATGACCTTCAGATCTCCACAGATATTCCACTTATATTTCTGATACTGAAACTTTTCTAAAAGCAACTTCATGTTGTCGTATGACTCTTTCATGTTTGCAGCATGTGCAATAGGTACAGAAGGAAATTTATTTCCGTTGTGAAGAAGGACTGCTTTCAAGCTGACTTTTGAGGAGTCAATGAACAATCGCCACTCATCCACGTTATGTTCATGACCAAGAGCCCCCATGACTGAATTAACATCTTTACAAAACACAAGTCCATCTTCATGGGAGAACCATTCTTTGAATTCATCATGGCGGCTGCGGAAAAAACAAACTTTAGTGTCACGTTGCAGTAGATTCCAACCCTTTAATCTTGAACCTAAAAGTTCAGCCTGCTTCTTAGATAATTTCAAATCACGAACTAGGTCATTTAGATCTCCTTGTGACAGTAAATGTGGTTCATTGGAGGAACAGGTAGCCTGGAATGTTGGATCAGAAATGTCTTCATCTTTTCCTCGTGATATGCTACAGCTACGTTTGATTCCTCATCACTTAAACTTACATGTTCAGGAGGATTTGGTACTGGAAGTTGAGCACTGTGGGGAACTGGTCTCATTGCAGACGGTAGATTAGGGTATTTCATAAGGCTCTTTGTTTTTGAAGTGATCCCCTTTGTATTTACCAGGCAGAAATAGCAGTCTGTTGTGTGATCTTTGGGTTCCCTCCAAATCATTGGAATAGCAAATGGCATGTGACGTGAACCGTTTAGCCATCCTGTAAGTAGTCTTACACATGTCACACAACAAATGTGAGGGGCCCAACTCTTGTCCTGATCGCCTACTTTACATCCGAAATAAAGTTCATAGCATTTTTTTACTAATGGTGTAAAGTTACGTTTCTGGGATTTTAAAGTTAGATCACCACATACATAACAAAAGGAATTAGGATGATTCAGACAGTTCCGCGGCATTACAAAACATCTATATGAATACAACACTGGTGTAAAATTAACAAGAAGCAACAGACACTAGCTGTTAACACTGTGACATTTACAAGCAGACTGACTTGGAGCTGCTCTACACACAGAAACTAGGCTCATGTCTGAACAGGTACAAACATGTTTCAACCTGCACAGTCTGCTGCTCCGACCAAATTTATCCTGCCAGCATTATCAGAACTTTCTCCCCAAAGGAATAAATTGTACTAATTTTACAGAAAAATTAATACAACATATATATATAATATATTTATTTATAATATTAATTAATATTTATTATTTTTTAATGTTTTATATTATAATATTGTTATATACTTAATTATATATATATATGTTATTATTTTTTATCCGGTGATCATGCTAAATGAGGAAAAAATGAACATAGCGTCACAAGTAAACTAAGCCTGATAGAAAAAATCTGATTTCATATTTAGATTCAGCATGAAAAAGTACACTTAGAACACCCATCAAAACCCTTGTGACAAAATTGTGTTGACCAGTGAATTATTGTTTGTGGGGGTGGATGAAAAGTCAAGTTTACAAAGAAAGGTGGATACACGAGACGAATTGCTCGCGCGCATTTTGGATGCTGCTGCCCGCATAAAGGAACGTCAAGATCAACTCAGACGAACAACACCCGATCTCTTCGCACACGAGTTACAAAGTGCATTGCGGTTGACGGTGAGATTTTCGAAAATGCATTGTAAACTGTAACAAATTTGTCATTTCTGTATCTGATACCATTCAAAAAGTCAATGTTTATTGGTTTCTCTTTCTTGATTACCATTAACAATGCTTTTGTTTTATAGATTCAAACAGCTCTATCTCCGTAACCATTCAGAATTAGACACATGTTCATATGAACTTTTTTTCTCACAATGACCGATACTATCACCTCCCGAAGTATTGACCTTTCCTCCTGAAACACCCTGTATATATATATATATATATATATATATATATATATAATATATATATGACTTGTGCATGAGAGTTAATGAGAAACACATAATAGTCACGCAAATACAAATAAAATAATAATATATAAATTATAATATTCTTCATTTACATCATTTTACACGTCACTCAATCAGTCTCAAGCTCTCAGCTCGAGTCTGTCCGCGATTGCTGGTCGAATGGCTTTATTTCTGCCCGTTTTGCTGCAAAATACCGCGTTATTCGCGTCTTAACCCGCGTAATAAAAAATTAATGCGCTATATTTTTTCGTGTTATTCGCTTTCCGCATTATCAAACGCCGCGGTTTTTTTTTAAATGCGGTTGTTTAACCTCCTTCGCAACATCTAAAGTCATATGACGGAGGGGGACCTACAGCTTTACGTGGGACCGAACCATGGGTCGCTACATAATCTGGACGCGGAGGACGGTCCCCCATTCAATTACTATCCACACCCAATGCTGCTTAACTTCGCTGATTGACGTTGTATGTGTAATATTTACAATTGTCGGTAATATGGAACTAACGTCATTCTCTTAACCTGAAATTCAACACTACGACATCGACGTTTTGGATTTTAGCGCGACAAGACCACAACATCGACACTCTAAAAAACTAACTTAACCCACAACATACTTGTCGATAGAATGTGAAATCGATCAGATGTTACGTAAAATCGACAAGTTATTGTAGTTCGGTTATGTTGGGTTAGCATGTCTTTGACATAATAACGATGTTACATGATATACATACATACATACGTACATAGTGAATTTACACATAACACAAAGCCAAAATAGTGAACTTCCATACAGTATACTGCAATAAAAATGTATGTATATATATAAAAATTAATCCAGGGGGAAATTTTTATTCTTGTACTGCCTATTTTTTTTATTTTTATATGGATCAGATTTATTTGGGTCTGTTTTTATTTATTTTTAGTTTCATTCAATACATTTATTTATTTACTTATTATTTTTAACTCCTTTTTTTATTTTTTTTTTTTGTACACAAAAGGCGGCTCCATTGTTTGGTCCAGTGGCAATCGTAAATTCAGAGCAGCCATTGTATCATAAACAATGTTTGGCAAATGTTTCTTTGCCGCTTTTCGCGCCAATTTTGACAATGAAAAATGAAACTTTCCACGGTGGCGATGTCCCCCGCAGCAGACGGCTTTCCGCCACAATAGCTCCATTGGGCTACAAAATGCGACATTTGGGCTACGTAGCCAACAGTACAGCTTGGACGATAAATTCATACATTTTAGTTAGCCAAAGCCCGAATTAAAAATCGATTTTTTCTTAATAAAAACTTATTATGCGCGGAAATAAATAAAACTTGTAAAAACTAAACACGTTTCGTATATCAACGCTTAAAAAACGTGTAAGGAAACGAGGAAAATAAATAAATAAATAAAAAACAAATAAATAAAAACAACGAATAAAAAAAAAAAACGAAAAACGATATCATACAAAAAAACACCAAAAAAGTATCGTCCATAAACTAAAGACGAAATGTCCGAATGTGGATGATAAAGTGGTGAAAATTGATTGTCAAGCGGCCATATGCGAAAACGCGCCACGCCACAATCAGACTGCGAATTTCTTGTTTTAGATATTCCCTTTCATATGCAAGATAAACGCCGGTTTGTGCCGGTTGCGTCCGTTCTTATTGCATCTTCCCATTGCAAATTGTCGTTGTTGAAGTTAAGCAAATCCTCGCGTGCACTCGTATTCGGTCCGAGTTTCAAATTTGAAATTAAGAAAATTTATGAATGAAGTAAATATAAATAAAAGCGCGATTTATGGCACTCGTCGTTCGCACCCAATTCTTTGGCACTCGCAAAAACTGTCAATTATATTAACTTTTCCACCTCGTTTGTAACGTTTATACGCGTGGGTAGAAGGCGCACGCACTTTAATATATATTTTTTGTTAAAAACTATATAGAGTATAACACGTGGGTTAAAATACTTAATGGTTTTTAAAACAACCACTATATCACTCCTACAACCTTACTACAACCATGTCAGTATTTACTAAAATAACAATAATAAAATTAAATAGTTTAGATTTTTAAAGATGTACTTTTTGTTCCTCTAAAAAATAAAATATAACGAAAGGATACTTAACTAAAAACGTAAGACTTCTTTTAAGTTAAAATACGGGACAACTATTCACACGTAATATACAGGGTGTCCCATAAGTCCGGTCTTATAGGAAAATTTATTTTAAATTAAATTTACAAAAGTTATACATTACAACTAAAACAGATGTTCAAATTGATGTCTTGTTTTGGGACCTTTTTTTTTTTTGTAAGTTACACTTTTAAGGAAAAGGCCTCCGCCTTTTTCTCACGAGTGTAACTCACTTCCATATTAGCCACTGCGTGTTATTCTACCTGCACCAAAAAAGGTCCCAAAACAAGACATCAATTTGAACAATTGTTTTGGCTCTAAAGTATTACTTTTGTAAATTTAATTTAAAATAAATTTTCCTACGAGACCTGACTTATGGGATACCCTGTATATAGCGTGAGAGACTTGGTTAAACACTACGTACTGTATAAGCATGGCTTCTATACACACAGAATGTATACTGAAGAATTTACACGTTTAGAATTCACGATAGAACCCCTCTGAAATAAAAATTCTCATTTCAAAAACCTCATTTGAACACCTTACAGACAATAATATTTGATAGGAAGTTTCAGTGTGAATTCGAAACGTGTCAACAAATAAAAAAAAAATTAAATTATTTTTATAACAGACATATATATATATATATATATATATATATATTATATATATATATATATATATATATATATAATTTAAAATTAAAGGGCCACAAATACTTTTTAATGGCGTAAAACCATATTAATGACGTCATAAGTCTATTCCTATCCCATAAAAGGAGTTTTGGCACAGAATTTCGGACACAAAAACAGGAGGAAATATTGGCCAAGATTGACCATGCATCACCGGAACTTTATTACGAGGATAAGATGCTCTATCATTTGTCTTTGCACAGGTGGTATTAGGGAGGGAGAGAGAGAGAGAGAGAGGCAGTTACAAAGACAAGAGAAAGCCTCAAAGATTTTTCGGTCCAGTCGGGGAGGTTCCTTTTATTAAACTAGTTCATTTTTTTTTAACTATTCTCGCAGTAATAGAAACCTGGAATAGAAACGCATAAGGTTCTCTCAGCACCATCCGCTCCCTTCCTGCTAGAGGCAGGTACGGGAAAAGGTTGAAGAAAATACCTTAACCCTGGAAAAGTAGCCAAGAAATTTTACAGGAAAGTGGAGAATATATAAGCTAGCTCCATAATTACGCAATGAACACATAGAAATCGTGCGAACAAACTCGTGCAGGATTACGTTATATTTTAGTCTTAAACCCTGAGTGTATTCAGAACTTTATTCAGCCTATCTTTAAACATATTTACACTTTGGTTTGAAACAACTTCCATTTTTAGTTCCAATTTAAAACTATTATTTCTCGTCAAATTGGTATTAAATGAGAAGAAATTCCTGTCATCTACCCTGTCTATTCCATTGAGCATCTTGAAAACTTGAATAAACTAGCCACAAAACCTCCTGGTCTCTAAGGTAAACAGGTTTAGGCGCGACAGTCTCCGTTGATAGTTTTGCATTCTCATTGAAGGGATCAATTTTGTACCCCTTGCTTGTACCCTTTCCAACCTTTCTATATCCTTCATAAAGGACGGAGACCAAAACTGCGCACAATACTCGAGTTGAGGTCTAACTAGTGAATTGTAAAGATACATTACAATCTCCTTGTTCCGAAACTGGAATTGCCTTTTAATATAACCTTGGATTTTTAAGGCTCTCTTTTCGACTTTTGCAAAGTGCTTTGACGGCTTGAAATCATTACTGATATAAACTCCCAAGTCTTTCTCTAGATCAGTCTCACTCAAGTTTCTCTCCAAGAGAAAGTAATCAGCCTTCGGGTTTTTATAACCCACCTATGTACAGTACCTTACACTTGTCCAAGTTGAATGGCATTTGCTAAATAACAGACCATTCTCCCAACCTGTCAAGATCATTTTGAAGCGTTCTTCCGGCTCCTCATTACCTACACTACTTCCTAATTTCATATTTTCTGCAAATTTGGAAATTGTGCTTAGGAGCCCGACCTCTATATCGTTAATATAGATGATAAAAAGTAAAGGACCCAGAATGGAACCCTGTGGAACCCCACTGGTGACGGGGAACCACTCCAAAGCCACTCCACTTATTACCACCCTCTGCTTTCTGTCTCTTAACCAATTTTCATTCCAGTTGGAAATGAGTCCGGTAATTCCTAGTTCTCTAACTTTAGTTAACAATCTCACGTGAAGGACTGTCAAATGTTTTTGAAAGTCGAGATACACTATATCTAATGCCCTAGTTGCATCGTATAACGTATACATATTGAAAGAGAGAGAGAGAGAGAGAGAGAGAGAGAGAGAGAGAGAGAGAGAGAGAGAGAGAGAGAGAGAGAGAGAGAGAGAGAGAGAGAAAATTTGCTTTATTTGATATACATTTAAAATTAATATTTGTGTATTGTAATTTTTCAAATCATAACTTTAAGTTGAAAAATACATGAAGCTGAGGTTTGAGGAAATCGGCAAATACTCGATCATGAACTACTTTGAAAGATCCTCCCCAAATATGAAGGATCTAAAAATTTCCTTGAGTAATCTTTTGGGGAATATCATGAGAATTTTTCACGTCGTACGCAGCGGAACTGAGTTGAGGGTTCTCAACTGAAAAAAAATCCTCTCCCACGGACGAACTAATTCTATGGGCAAAACTTTTTCTGTGGGAATACAGTCAGTATTCACAGGTCAGTAACTAGCAGTGATGGAAATGGGTTTTAGGAACTAGGTACACGCTTGGAAAAGGAGCGCGCGCGCGCACACACACACACACACGTGTATGTATATATATATATAATATATATATATATATATATATTATATATATAATGATAACTTATATATAAGTCATCAAGAAATAGTTTTGCAACCCTGATTTTCGTCCTACCATTACTGATGCTCCATCAGTTACAACTGCAAATTGAGAAGTAGGTACACGCCATGTACCCGCGTGTCCCACCACCTCCATCACTGGTAACTAGTTTTACAAGAACAGTCAGTGAAGAACTAAGTACGACTATGGTTTATGCTAAATAAATGATTACTTATTTCATTATTAATAATATAGCAAATTAATTTTATGCCAAATGACCCGTGGTTTAAAGCCCCAATATAAAAACAGGCCTTCATACAAGAAAAGCTTTTCTTTACAGCTTCATATTATGATCAATTTTGTTTAACCGATGCAATAATTTTCGTCCTTTCGTTTGCATTATTATTTATTCCTGTATTTATTTTTTGTTTACGTTCTACGTATTCATTTATTTGTCCTATTTACATTAATATTTCTACCTAGTTTATTAACTCCACCAGACTATACTCGTTTACCCCCACACACAGAAGGAAAACTTAATAAATTTGTAAATGCTTTCCCTGAGGCTTCCATCGCGCAACTGTTCTCTTTAAGCACCATTCGAAGTTAGGATTCAATCTGACAGATCTAATTTATCGCTTTTCCCTTTATTACAATCTATTTAGCTAATAACTCAGAGGTTCTTAAATTAATTTTTGCGTTTGGTGGCCGATTAATTATAAATGATACAAGTCGTTTGCCTTAATTTTGCCTAAACTTAGTATGCAAAGAAATTAAGGAAATCCTGGGTAAAATTTATAACTTCAATGTCTCATACTTAAAATTACCCACTTTTAGGAAGTATGAATACAATTAAGAATTACAGACTCACGAATTGTTCCGAGAGAAACGCAACTTATTTACCTTGTTTTTACTACTAAAAACCATATCACACGAAGGATCGCCAACATTCGAGGTTTGAAAAATTTCAGAATCTTGTCACTGAATAGAGATTAATACATTTGAAACATTATCAAACTCCTGTTGTTACCGATTAACGTGTAAACGGCTTCAATCGTTTTCGGCGGAGCACGATTCAGCGGTGGAAAACGGCCGTGTGAGCAAAATTCCCTGCACAACTTTTTTTTTGTTTTCAAAAGGCAAGAGCCAAGTCGATACACGTACGACTGAGTCCGGTTTGCCGTTTCGGGTGGGGATGGGGATCTCTGTTACGGCGAAGGCCACGCGACGGAGGGGATCTACAGCATTACGTGGAACCCGAACCACGGGTCGCTACATCATCTGGACGCGAAGGACGGTGCCCCCCCCCTCTAACTACAACCTAGATCCAATATCACTCAGTCTTCAGTTCTTTCTTTTTCCTTTTAATGTAATCCGACTACGGTTGCTCTTCTTCCATCGCGCGGTTAATCACATTTTTGACACGTTGTCGTCATTTGCACTGGAATAGAATGGTGGTAACCAAATAATCTCTATGTCGCAGAATCCAGAGGGAACAAATCGCGGTAAAATTCCCGTAAAGAAACGTGCATGACGTATCTAACAGGACAGAATCAAATAAATTCAATAAAATCCTGTGTAAATGATTTCAAGCGTTGAATCAAAGCGACATTAATAAAATTAACCTGCCAACAGGTGGACCAACTAAATAGGAGACGAGAGACCTCGAAAGATTTAATTTTAAAATTCTAAATTATTGCGTATGGTTGCAAAACTACAACGAAAGGGAGGGAGAGGGGGGGGGGGGGGAATAAACGGGACAATTTTAAAGTGGTGGAAAATCCACAAAAGCAAATAAAAGAAGAAAAAAAGACGCATCTTCATCTTCATTATTTTAAAATAGCACCGAATAATTTATAATTTTTCCTTCTGAATTAAAATATATCGCATACAAGTAATGACAACAAATAAATTTCTACGATTTATATGATTATTTACATTTCAGACTTTCTCATGAGAAAGAACAACCGCGTGAACAGTATCACAAATCATAAAGCGGTAAATATAAAGAAACTGTTTTAGCCCTGGTGGAAACCCTCTTTCAATTGCTTCTGGTTAACTATCTGTAATTAAATTATTGTACAAAATTTGTTAAAGATATTCCATTTCACGTTTATTCTATACCAACATTCGAAATACAAAAATCTCCCTGTCAGCCGCTTACAATATGAACGAAACTAAAAACAAAGCTCCAAAGTTGGTCTTAAACCTCTATTAAAGGCATTTTGGAACCTTTGAACCCCTACGGAACCCCCTGTGGACCCCCAACCCATAGCGTGCGCTAATCCGTGCAGTGTCGCAACATGGCTGCCTTCGGCTGATATTCAAACTAGGCATTGTTCTAAGGCGGGAATGCTACCGCTGCCACCAGATAAACGGAGCGTTCACTTTAAGCAAATATTCTCTCTTTAAAGCGAGTGCCTTTTTACTCGCGAGTTTATCGCATCACTGCAATTTATTTCATTGTTTTTAATTACGCGATTACCGATTTGTACTCGAGCAATCTCTTCTCAATTTTCATTACATTCTTCTCTCTCTCTATATGAAATTAAAACGTTTTTATTATTATTATTATCATTATTATTTTATTATGGTTCATTATTTATTAAATCATTCATTCATTCATTCATTTAATCGCTTATTTTTTACTGTACTAAATTCCTCCTCATTGTTTTTGAAGTAGGCAATGGCTGGTTTTTAGTAATTTATTTAATTAAGGCGAGCGCATGGACGGGTCTGCACACAATCACAGTTTAACTTTCAGTATTTAAGTATTCACCTATTTACTCGCATTAAATCTATTCATTTTCGACAATGACGCAATTTACTTTTTTACTCTCCACAAAATTAACTTTTTATATTTGTGGCAACCTCATGTTTCTATATGACAAAAGTAAAATCAAAAGTGAAATTTGGTCACGAGCTTATCGAGTCTCAAATTATATATATAAATGCTTTCTAGGTTTGAGATTTAACCATATATATATATATATATATATATATATATATAGTGTGTGTGTGTGTGTGTAATTTTCTTTTAATTTTATTTTTAGGTCATTGCAGATGCGTGAATCATTTTCCATAATTAATATAATTTGCAGGAATCCCTAAAAAAGGAACGCGCGAACGAACAAACAAACCAACAAATGTATCTCGGAAATAATTTTCTTTCTCCATAAAAAGAAAATGAAATAAATCTTCCCATAATTGTAACACACTTTAATCTATTATCTCTCTTCGCAAGATGAATTTCAAACCTATCTTTCAAATTGAATCCTTTTGTATATATATAAATATATATATATATAATTTTCATAAAATCTAACAATTTTTTTTAAAATAATAATATACAATTTTGAATTTGAGTAAATTTTCTTTTTGAAACCATTTTTAAATGTAACGAAATTGACAACATATTTCTGGAGAAACCAAATCATCTTTTTCTCTCTCCAGAATTCCTTTTCGCAAATTTATTCCCTCTTAATGTTGCGAATCATAAGTGAAACTCGCTTCGTAGCCTCGACGAGGCGGGCCACTTAATTTGGCCGATATGCGCCCCACCGCTCCATTCCATATTCACTCTCAGTAATAGAACTAATAAGAACTAAAATAGAGTCAAGGGCGTAACGGCTCCTAAGACTCTTCCCTTTTACCATCTTTTAATGGAGAGCAACAATTGTGTGTGTAGAAAAAAATGGCTGTTATGAAAATGTGGCGAACTGGGTTCGTGTTGTCGTCTTCTCTCTCCTCCACGCTGAGAAAAATGCTCCTCGATGCGAGCGAATGAGCGAAGCACCGATTGTATGCTGTGTTTCCATCTGACTTTAATCCCCCAACAGAGGTTTGCCGTTATGTCATACTGATACTGTATATATATATATACAGTATATATATATATATATATATATATAATGAAGAGGAACACCATTGTTACTACACTCATCTTTATTGAACCAAACGTTTCGAATACCTCCTGTTTTCATCCTCATTAGCACCTACATATACAGGGTGTTCCAAAATTACCTAGTAAACTTTTATATGAACGTAATATCTTAACAAAAATTACGCGATATTTAACAATTTTATTTCAAATAGAGCAACAATAGAAAAACAACAATAAGAAAAGCAACTAAAAGTCCAATTAAACAATAAAACAATAAAACGTACTAAACAAAGTAACTTAATAGAAGAATCATCACATCTCGGAGACAGTTTGAGTCTAAAAATCAGGAGTGTCTTTGATTGAGAACTAGCTAGAATTTTGAAAGATGCGCGGGGGGATATTGGGGCAGTTGGTTGTATGGCTATTTGGCCGAATGACGGAATGAGGAGGTTTATGGTTAAGGTTAGTTGGTTGGTTGGTTCGGACAGAAATACCTAAGTGTTCGTTGAATTTTTTTTTTTTCCATGTGGCGATCTGTTTTTCCCACACGCGACCCAATACAGTGGTCACTCTCATAGAAATAGACGATGGAGGATTGTAAATCTTTTAAATCTCCTAAATCTTTATCCTCAAATTTGAAAAAAATAAATAAAATATCCGAAAAAGTTTTATTTTAATTCTAATTTTATTTAATTGTTCTATCTACTAAATAATTGTTTTGAAGCTTTGTAATTTTATAATATATATACCCCCCACCCCCCAAAAAATAGGTATTGAAATTGATGAAGAAACTTTTTTTGAAAATATTAAATGAATACGTTTTCTTCATAGATTCAACTTACGAAGGATGTTGAAGATGTCTTTTTAGATAGTTCGCTTTCTTCACACACTCTCCTATTACGAACTTCTCTAAATCAAATAGAATCTTAGAAATTTTTTTGTTCATTAAATATTCGTAATATGAATGCGTTTCGCAAATATTTTTTCGTCGTATCTAAGCTAGAAAACACTGAAGATGAAAACCACAAGCTTTTGGAAACTTTGCTGCAATGAAGATGTCTGTCGCAAACGGTTCTAGGTAAATTCCACCGCGGAAAATTCCACCACGGTAAATTCCACCAATGGTAAATTCCACCAAAGTAAATTCCACCAGGTAAATTCCACCAGGTAAATTCCACCCCAAATTATTTAAAATAAAATATGATTTAAATAAGTAAAATGTAAATATTTATTCCTATGGGTACAATAGAAGAATAGAACGAATATTACAATAATTTATGGTGCTCTTCCAATATGTGCTCTACCGCGAAATTTACATTCCAATACGTGATCTACCTTAGATTATTCGGATTAGCAGCAGGTACCTTAGTTAGCCTTATAAGGCTAACTAACGAAAATATCACGACTTAACCTAACCAATCGTCAAGGGCGTATAGTTGACCTAACGATTGGTTAGGTTAAGTCATGATATTTTCGTTAGTGCTAATCCGAATAATCTAAGGTAGATCACGTATTGGAATGTAAATTTCGCGGTAGAGCACATATTGGAAGAACACCATAAATTATTGTAATATTCGTTCTATTCTTCTATTTGTACCCATAGGAATAAAATATTTACATTTTACCATTGGTGGAATTTACCTGGTGGAATATACCGTGGGGGAATATACCGGCCACCGTCGCAAACAGTGGTGTTCCTTTTCATCACTTGACTATGGTTTCCATGAAATATCATATTATAAATATATATATATATATATATATATATATTATATAATATATATATATATACTGTGTATATATATAAAAACATGACGAATTACGAAGAGGAGTCGAAGTAACGTGGAAAGAACTGGGAAGGACTGAGTTACTATTTCCTTTGTAAGTGAAATTAATAAGGAACGGTTAATGTGGGAATTTATATCCCACAGCCACATTCATCAGAATTAATGAACACCTATAAACATTAGTAGGAACGGGCGATTTGACGTGCAAGGCCTATGTTTACATCGCACAAAGAACGTGTCATGCGTCGAAAGACACCTCATACAGCTGGTGCTCGTGATATACGCACTCCCACTTACCCGTCGTCACGTGATTTACTCTATGTTTCCTGAGCCGAGCATCTAGTTTACCGATTTTAGTCTTGTTCGCGTCGTACGATTTTATTTAATCTTCGAAGAGATATCTATGCAACAAAGGGTTGAACAATCCGACTTTGATCAAGACGAGATACTAACCATCAATCTGAATAGCCATCACTAGTCAAGGCGCAGAATGAACCAAAATAGCACTTGCTCGCTCGCAAACATTCTAAATAATGCGAGATCATCAGGCCGAACGTGTCAAGAACGTTATTTACATAAATTACCCACAATATGAACGTGTGGTTATGAGAAAATTCCTGTTTACAGCCGCCAATGAAAAGCAAGGTTAACATTAGCTAATATGATATTCAGACTTGACATTTTGGGGGTCTGTTCTGAGACGAAACTCATTTTAATCAATTTACGTTGGATGGACGTACGTGGGTATGAAAAATAGGGTATTAGGGTGTGTCAATTTTAGGGAGCAAAGTGAAATCTTTAGATTTTCAAAGACTACTAGTGACCAAATGATGCACTTTTATGTGCTAAATCGAAATATGGCTTTAAAATCCAGATTTGACCACTCCTAGCTACTTATATTTGAAGTTGAAGTTTACGAAAAATCAGCAATTTTTGCAAGTATTTTTTTTTATTTTATATAACCATATTTTACATACATTACATACAATTAAAGACATTTCGATTGTATTTCAATATTAAAACTTAGAAATATAGATAGGTTTCTTGAACTTTGACAAGGATGTCATATATAACTACATTTTACATACATACAATTAAAGACATTTTGATTGTATTTCAATATCAAAACTTAGAAATATAGATAGGTTTCTTGAACTTTGCCAAGGATGCCATGTCTGCCTTGCTCTTGTTCCTGGACATGAGCTCCCTACTGGCCACCTGGCCACTGATGTACGCCTCCCTCCTCTCTTGTGAGTAAACATGTTGTGCTGCTTCAGTTTCATCCTTACACACCTCTCTACTAACTGTGTGTGTGAGGGTCATGCAGGAACTTCCATTGGTCTATCCAGAAACTCCTTGATTGCAGCAGTGGTGAGGGAGCAGGTCAGAGGAGGCTCAGTCACGCCAGAGTTTGGTGGCATCTGGGTTGATGTCAGGAGTCTTCCTGGGTCTGACACCGCAGTCTCCTACCTGTGTGTCTTCATCTCCTTCACCTCTGATTTCCAGTATCCTCTTCACTGTCTCCCTCCTCTCCTCCTCCACCTCACTGCACAGCATGGCCTGGAGCACAGCCTCAGAGTGTGCATACCAGGCTGATCTCTTCACTGTAGGTATCATTATTCCTATCACCTCCTTCTTCTGACTTCTGAGCAGCTGCAGCTGGTACAGTACATGCCCGGGACCCTACACCCAGCTGTGATTTAACTTGATGTTGAACCAGTTTGACATGTAGACTCCCACTATGAATTCCGCAATTATCCTCAGATTTTTCAGGTTCCTGCCCTTCAGCCCATGTTTGGAAATCCACAATCTGCAGAACCTTAGAGCCGTGGTGAGCCACTTGCTGTGACAGACTGGCCCAATCTCCAGGAGAGCTAGACTCTGAGGTACCTCTCCCGATCTGATGGCAGTGATGATTCTGTAGCCATATGATTGGTCTGTGCTGAGGTCCTTGACTACCTCCTGACTGAGATGGGGTAGAGGAGGACCAACAGTGATCCTCGTGAAGGTTGATCTCCAGCTCAGTGGCAGTCTAATATCTTCCCGAGGGGCCCAGACCACTTGTTGTTGCTCAATGTCTTGCCATCCAGAGCAGTCACCAGGTGCCTGAAACTCAACTCCCCAGTGTGCAAGTCACAGACAATCCACACCAACTTCCTGCTAAGCTTGGCCTCCACATAATGCATTACTCCTCCCTCCCAGCCAGTATTCACATTAGTACTGTCACCTCCTATGGCCAAAAGGATCTGGTCTGCTCCTCTCTCTCTTAGCCAGTTCACCAGATGATCAGCAATGACCTCAGCTTGACTTGTCTCCTCTGCAGCTTCCTCTGGTACAAAATGCCACAAATATTTCTCACCTGGTTCATTGCACACTGTGTAGTGTTCTTCCTTAATGAGGCCAGGAAACTGCCTGTCACTGCCCTCAGCTTCCATCATCATTTTGGTGTCATCTCTTTTCCCATCAAAGATGATACAGGTGCCATTTTCCCTAATCTCTTCATCAAACTTCTTGACCAGCTCCTTAGTCAGTCTCTCCTGAGCCCTCCTCACCTTGTTGTGGTCAATCACCAGTGCTGTGTCAAACTCTGTGATAAGACCAGCATCAATCCAGGCAGCAGTGGCAATCTCTGCAGTCTCTCTCAGCCAAGTGTGATGTCTCAAGCAAGCAGAGCTATGTTGGTGATATCTTCAGTGTTGTATTTCTTCTTCTTAGCCACAGGCAAGGAAAAAGTTGTTGCAGCCTCTGGTATGAAGTCTTCGTCCTCCTCTCTCCTCCAGTATATCTCCAGTCTCCTCCAACTCCATCTCCAGCAGTGACTCCTCCCTCAACTCCTCTTCTTTCTTGCTGACTCCTCTGCCTTCCTCCTCCTCTTCTCCTCGGCCTTCCTTCTCTGCAGCACTGCTTCCTGTCTCCTGGTCTCAGGGTGATCAGCTAGACCCATCTGGTGTGCCCCCACACTTCCCACCTTTTCTCTCTGACCTTTAATGAAGGCAAGCTCCTGCACTGGTATCTTCTGCTCGCTGCAGCTGCAGTCAATGTGAACCTCACTGTTGCAGACAGGGTTGCGCCCAAGCCCAAGCTCACTGCAGCTCCTGATCACACAGTGACAGGTCAGGATGTTCACCAATTTGTCCAGTTTCATCATGAACCTATCTTTGACCTCTAGCTTCACATTGCCAATGGACACCTCACTGCCTCATCCCACAGTGCCTTCACTTTAGCCCTGATCCTGACCTCAGTGTTGATTACAGGTCCTGTGAATAGAGCGTTGGCCTTTCTCCACTGAGCCAGTAGCCCTGGAACAATGCCGTTGTTAATCAGATCATTAACTGGGTAATTCCTCCTGTCTTCCTCATCATCTCTCTCCTCAACAAACCATACCTCAGCAGATCTCTGGCTGTGGGCAGCTCAGGAGGGGGAAGTTCCCTCCCAGTCCCCACCAAAAGACTTAGGTGACAACTTGATTTGCTTCGGGTTCTGATTTCTTTCTGACTCATCCTGTGGACCCGTGAACAAAAGAAATGTCATTGAAATTTGGAGAGGCCTACTGATTATGATTACATAAAATTAAGTTAATTGAAATTCTTAATACTTCCTATAAGCTCAGATAAAAGGTTGTGTTGTTGTAGGTACAAGACTTAATTATTCAAAGTAATGACAATTTCATATATCTATCATATCAAAATATACAGAAAGTTTGGGTCACACATAACATTTCGAATAATTTGAATTACACAATATTTACATTACGAAGTAATCAAATTGTCAAAAAGGAGGGAAAACACATGCATTCACAATCAAAACTCCAGCATTTGTGGTGACTATGTGAAACTTAGAAACCATACTGCACACCAAAAATAACCAAAGTTGACCACACATATCAATGACACATTGATATACGATGCTACAGTCATATTTAGGTTATATTTCAAACCTTTATGGTCAAATATAAGTAGGTAAATGGCTTTTTAAACAACACTAAAAATATTTCTAAGTTTGTTAGATAATATGACATAATTTGAGCATTAGTAGTTTTTGAATTGTTGACTTTACTAAAATTGACACACCCTAATAGGGTATTGAACATCTTGCGCTACATCCCGCAGTGATTTCAGATGCTGGAAAGACTGACCTGATAATCATCCTAGGACGTTTTAATTCTTCTAAATATATGCATCCCTTCATAATGTTTCGACAGGGCATTTTGCAGTGAAATACGTACATGCCACTTAGGGATCATGTCAGATACCACACCTCCACAACCACGGTGCACTCGGTGGAGGGAACAAAAAAGACTGCAGTTTCTTTCCTGGACTTCGAGACTTCGACATACACTTTATCACCTTTGAGAGCACCTTAATTTTCAGTTCAGAACGAAAACGTACACCTGTAGCAACTCCAAAGGAAGCTTTAAGTAAACTTTGTCAACATCTTGACTAAGCCAAGGCGCAAAAACGCCATCCGTAAATGCCAAGATGTATCCTCACTCTTTATGAGACTCGTTGCAAAGTTATTCGCTATCAAATATCTTCCTATCGTGCCCTCCATCTTAAGTGGGTATCACGCGTTGAAAAAAAATTTACCTCCGCTAAAAGACCGCTCATTTGGCTTTGGCGAGGGACCGAACTATATTATGAAATTATTTGAAATTCTCTTTGTTCAGAGAGAAGTGTGCCCGAGGTTAGCCATTTCGCGTTGAACAACGAAGATAAATTTTTAGCTTCGAGTTTCTATAATGTCAGCTTTTTGTTTTCACAATGAATAAAACACACACACACACACACACGGTGCTAAAGTATATAGATTGATGATTATTCTGTATTATGTTAAATTTCCAGAGAAACTTTAAAGAAATAACAGTTTTACCCGACAATCAAAGTTTTCGATAAGATTAATTATTTTACTCACGATACACAGAATCGTAACCTTAAAAAAAACTAACGACTACACACCTTAAGTAAAGAGTGGACAAGCACAAGGGCGTATATCACAGACTGGGTAGATCCACTCCACACCCGAATTTTCCTTCATAAGAATCACTCCAAAGCGTTTTTCACGCCTCTTCTCAATTGACGACGTCAAAATCTTGGCAACCAGTTCATCATCCGTGGATTTTAAGTATTGCAATCACTGCATTTGAATTCTTTAAAGCGATCCCTCGACGAGCTCTCTTTCTATACTTAGCAATTTAAACTTCTAACCATCCAGTAAGTTGGTTTCTGTCTAATATTCAAATTTAGTTCTGTCTGCTCCTATATCGAAATTGCTAGTGTATCCGTGAATCGAGTTAACCGTGATTTACTAACTATAACCATTGTGCACTTGTTCGTGATCATGACACCGAGTTAACCGTAATTTGACGCAGTTACATTCGCGGCCACCCACAACGCACCTCAGCCAGTGTCTCTCCGCGGTTCGTGGAGTATCAATGTGCGCTTGTGGCTTCGCACATCTTCACGTTATGTGGTGAGTACAAACTAATTAATTATATCTTATACTGTGTGTGCTGGTGCCCGAGATGGAAGGCTAGTCAGCAGTGGTAGGCAGCAACGGCTGCCACCCCCCAGTACCGTATTAAGAATTTTTGGACCCTGGGGCCAAAATATTCTTGAGGTCCCTCAACAAGACAAATCTTCGAGTCATGTAAATTAATAAAACCATTTATTTCTAAATTAAATAATGCGAGTTTTGCGCAAATACCAAGCTGCTACAATTACACCAAACCAATTACGCAACTACAAGTCCACTACTAATCTACCAAAGTTGGTCACAAAATCATCCACCACCAGTATACAAAAGTTTTTTTGAGCTGCTTCATATCACTAAATTTTCCAATCACAAGCTCAGTATTTAAAATCTGCAAAATATTCTTTTCTATGCATAACAATGATAGACTTTGCAATTTCTTTTAGGTTAGCATTTGACGTTTACATTTTTAATCATGCTCAAATAAGAAAAAGAACGCTCCGCAGTTGCATTTGACATCATCAAACACAATAAATGCGATAAGCAATGAAAGCATTTGGGAAAACAGCCCTCAATTTGTGAATTTCCTGTAGTACTCCTAATGGGGCGAGTGTCAGCTAAAGCGTTTTGTTTGAGAGACAGTACAAAATGCTGAAACTCAAATGGGAAGCTGTCCTCAAATCATTTGGGTAATGGACTAGCTAGATTTTTTTTGCTTTTGATACTTCCTCTGAAGTTAGTTTGAGAGATATTGCTGAGCATTCCAAATTTATCATTGATATCATTATAAACATCGGCCTCTAAAACAGCTGGGCCCTGGGGCCTAGACCCACCTTAATACGCCATTGCACCCACCCATCGGCGGGGTACGCTGAGTTAACCGTGAAATTGGATTAGCCATGATCATGGATCGTCCCTCAATCACGGATAACCGAGTGAGTAATATATATATATGGGATTGAACTCAGAATGGTCCCCTGAGGTTTTTTCATGATACACACAGACCGTGCGTGGAACAAGGAACTCTTCTGGGAAAATTAAATCCACTATAGTCCGAATAAATAATGGTAAATGACAAACACTATAGTTTTTTCTTTTTTATGATGTACCCCTAGATCCTGTCCCAAAGCTGGATCCTATCTGTTTTGCAGATAGCTGGTGAGGGAAGCTATATTTTTGGGGCCTCTTTGCGTTTGTCATTTACCATTACTTATTCGAACTATAGTGGATTTTAATTTTCCCAGAAGAATTCCTTGTTCTAGGCACGTCTGTGTGTATCATATATATATATATATATATATATATATATATATATATATATATATATATTATTTTTATGAAAAGCTGTCCCTTATACGTCAGAAATTAATTTAGGGCGTTTAATTCCCCTAGATTTTATCTAAATAAGTTAATCTTACTTTTATTAGGATGAAAATTACTTTTATTGCTACAGATTCTTACCAAACTTACTGTACACGTTACTCTATTCATCCCTACAGTAAATACAAACACAAATCGTACAAATTTTAGTAATTTTATACCAAAACCGATATAACAAAGTTGATAAAATAAATATTCTTAATTATATCTTATTTTATAACATTTTATGTTTCCGTATTTTCAAAACTAATTTTAAGGTTAAAAATAAAAGATAAAATTCTTTTTGAATTTGTAATGAAGGGATTGTGGAATTGATTTCTTTTTTTTTGTCGAACTTCTTTTAAATAATCTCTTAATTTGAATTTTGGAAGAATTGAAAATATGGCGCTATTTGGCAACACTTGGAGAGTTTCCAAAATTCCAAGTACTGCTTTAAAACAATTCGTAACAGACTCTAAAGTCTAAAGCATTTTTTTTTTTTTTTTTTAATGTCAGGACGATAATTTGTAACTTTAGTTCAGTCATTTATTGTAACTTAAGTCAAATAAAAATATTAATAAAGTTGGTTAAAGAAAATACATTTATGTTGAAATGAGGCTATCCTATTTTAATAGTGGTTGTAAATATTTTTACTGTTATTGCTTTAATATTATTATTATTAATTTGCGACAATTTAAATTAATTTTCATATACTTCATTAAATTTTATATAAAATATATTTATATTGACATTTTTTTATTAGAATAATTGGCTGGAAGCGATTAAAAAAGCGTGAATTTAATTAGCTATATGCCCTAAGTTAAAAATACCCTTAAAAATGTCCTTCCTATACGCGCGCATTCTAGAATCTCAGAAAAAAAAATATCTTACCCTACAAATGAACGAGAATAATTTAGAATTCCTTTTATACTTTAATTTTTATTAATATTTAATATTATTCTTGGATTTATTTATTTATTTTTAATCCGTGTTCCAATTACTCTTTTATATGATGGCCAAGGGTGCTCCTAACGGAGATAATTATCACAGCAACAAACATCTCGCTAAAGCTGCTACCCTTAAAGAAGCTATTTCTTTATTATTCTACACTAATTAAGAAAGTTGGAGAGAGAAAATTGCCTCTTCGTTTATCTTAATGGAATTTGTTCCGTCCATCGACTTATAAAACACGCCTCTAAAGAACAAATTACACACACACACTCACATTTGGAGGGGCCATGGACGCTTTCTCATTTCTGAAATAATATTGGAACAAAGCTTTTTCTCGATTTATAAAAATTGGAAATAAAAGCGCCAATTGTCGAGTGTAGACAATAGTTAATTATTATACTGATAAACAAGATAGCCGAAGATGAATTAAATAACCATTTTATATATAAATTATCCTATATAATCTCTCTCTCAAGAAAATATTCAAATTTTATTTAAATAAACTAAAAATTTAAAATTTAATTCCTGAACTTAAAAATAGTTATGTTAATTAAAGTCAAAAGCTCAATGGAAAACAATGGTTTAGGCTATCCATAAAAGACAAAAATAAAAATATTAATACGAACCCGAACAATTAGTTGCGGGAAAAAATTACTACGAGCTTGGTAGGAGGTGGAGGGTGCACGAGGTCGCCATGTTGGATAGGCGCCTTTTCTTTGTTTAGATCTTAATATAGCGATTCGAGTAGGCAATTTGCACTTGGGAAACAAAGGAACGAAAATATATTTCGTCCCGAAAAGAAGAAAAAGGAAAATACGATAACAATGGGATTAAAATAATTTTCTGTACTGAAGATAACTTTAGTACAAAAAGTATTACAATTCTCCCATCATATTCACAACACGTACTAGGTATGAAAGGGTGTTTACGCGCCAAACCTCTCTCTCTCTCTCTCTCTCACACACACACACACACCCCACACACACACTTGTAGAAATTCGGGCCACGCTAGCCAAGTGACAAATGGCTTGTAAGACTTGAATAACAATGAGGAGCGGAGCTACTTAACAAAAACAAAGCAGTGGTGGCTTTTTAATGAACTTCGTCATAAGAACTCGCATAATGCTTTGGTATAAGCATTAAAATGGTTTATGCGTATACAGTACATACAGTATATATGTATACAAAATGCGAACCCGGGCAGTAGAAAACATAAATTTCAATTAATGTCAAAAATACCCTTTCGGATGGAACAGATTCACGGATTTCAGTGTAAATTCTCTGAAAGACTTACGGTTTAAAAATGTTCATGTATGAAATAAACGCACAGATGTGTAACCTTCCTCCCAGTGACAAAAAAAAAATGCATTCTAAACCCCTTTTTTATTCGTGTTTTGTCGTGTTTCTTCTTTGTTTTCGGGATACCAAATTCTATTTTATATAATGAAGTTTCAAATATAAAAAGTTAAGTTTTTTGCATGAAGCTTCAAAAGCTGCACGGATTTACTGAGAAATTTTAAATGTCCACGAATTAACTTCAGTGTAGCTTTAAAGTATATATATATAGCGCGCGCTCTCTCTCTCTCTCAAACGCGCGCACACACACACACACACACACAATATATACTGTACTCTACCTAAAAAACTAATTAACCAAACCTAACCTTAGAACCATCGAACCGAGAGGAGCGTAATAAGTATTTCGGGCACAATTGAGGGTTCGAAGGGCGTTTTTTGTTAAGTCATTAAACAGTGAAGTATTCACTAATCTAGCCTAGCCTACCCTAACCTAATGCAATCCGGGCAAACTGATCTTTTTTCCAACAGGAAAAATATTTCTAGTTTTATTTAAATCTTTTAATGTTCCGAGATACCGAAAGTGTTACCTCACAAAACATCCCCACTAAATCTGTCAATTATCACACACACTCGATTCCACTTACGCCAAATTACCTACACACACAAACACACACACCTTCACTGAACTTTTATTGAACTCAATTAACAACTTTACTAATTTTTTTTTTTTAATTTTAAAGGTTATTTTTGGGATAAATTCGTTGTATGGAGACTTTTGTCCCCTTTATTGATGAGGGTTTAAGTCAAGGATTGGCGAGGATTTTCAGGATCGAACCGAGTAGTGCGACGCGTCGCGTGGTGAGAACCACGGCAGATACCTATTAATATTTCGCGTTTACTTATCTACGCTATATATATATATATATATAATTCCAAAAATAATAGTGAATAAGTTTCTTTTTCATTATATGATCAAAATAACCTATTCGAACGAGTGACTTAGAGGAAAAAAAAAATCCAAATTCGATTGACATTTTCGGACACGCGGATATCGAAAGTCACTTTTTTATTTCCTTTTTGAGCAACCTTGTTTTTGGTCAATGCATTCAGTAAATTGTAAAAAAAATGTGAAAGTTTTGGATAAAAATGGCAGAAATTTTAACAAAAATGTGTGATTCGCAAATCTGTAAAAAATACTCGTAAAATACATAGAGGAAACCGCGCAAAAATGGGCAAGAACGTATTGAAAATGTGAAAAATGAGAAAATTTGTAAATTCTAAATCAAAATGTTTGAAATTGTGAACAAATGTGATAAAGTTTATAAAAATTACATTAAAAAAATGTGAAATAAACTTACAATCTTCATAAAATGTGTAATAAATACGAATGTTAAGAAACGTTTAATTTGTAAAACTAGAAAATGCTTTGTAAAACTGTAAAAACAAAACAAAGAAAAACCCGTAAAATTGTAACAACTGTGAAATGTAATTCTTTGCATAACGTTAAAATGTAAAATTTGTAAAACCCAAAAAGTTACATTTCGAGATATGACGAAAAATTGTTTAACCTAAAAGTGAATAATCTGTTATTCATTTGTGAATGCGAAATTGTAAATTGTGTAAAAAAAGCATACACTACACATCAGCTCTATTTCTCAATACTATAAGTTTAAATAATCAAAAAAGACCAATTATATATATATACAGTATAAACTTACCTGTGTGTGGAAGCAGCAAAGCACAAAAGAGAACGTACAAAACTTGAATTCTTGATTGTAGCGTTTTGATCTTCCTGAAATACAAATTCAATTTTAAATTATATTAATACATATATATATATATATATATATATATATATATATATATATATATATCTTCTTAGATTCTTGATGTCTTCAGACCATCTTACAACATCTGGACATCGTGTCCGAAAGCTTGAAAAATATCAACGTAATTGACTTCAAATTTTTGTTTTTTTAAATTTTTCATTAAAAATAATTCTGTTACATTTTTAACTCAATTGAAGTATGAATCTTATTACAAGGTAAATTAAAGTATAAAAAGGAATTTACAAGACAATTTTCCCCATCTTCCCCTTCGAACAGTTAAGCTTAAGCCATTTCCAAAGTTTCGAACACCGCATGCTGGACCCACATTGCACGTGTGTCCGAGGCAACTTTCTTATGGCAAAACTGTCATTAGCTTTGCCTGTGGCTTTAAATTGCATTTTTTTATTTCTTTATTTTCTCGCTCTCTTTCCCCTCATATATATTATATATATATATATATATATCCTCCAAATGAGGCGGGATGCTGCTGCAAAGAGGTCGAACACAGGACGATTCAGAACGCTATCTGAAGACATCTAAAGTAAACTAGAGAGAGAGAGAGAGAGAGAGAGAGAGAGAGAGAGAGAGAATTACTTAGTTTTCCCCTCAAAACAAGAATTAAATGAATCCCACATCACTACTCAAATATTTTCCCTTTTTTTTTTGTAAGCCTGGTTTTAAAAAGTCTTCAAAATGGTTTGGGTTTTAGCACAAAAGATTAAATTCTGGGTATAATCTTAGATCAGGTCCTAAGCTACCTTCCGATGACCAGAAAATGGATGAGTAATGTGGGTAGAAACTCTAAACACTTTTCTTCATTAAGTACGAAGAGATTCCTTTTGTGGAAGGCAGCTCTTTGTCATGAGCTATTCTCCTGCTGGTGTTGTTGTTTTCATTTGTTCGCACTTCCAAGCATGTGGCACCTTCAGGATGATGGATTCTTTCTATTTACTTCAGTGACGTCACAGCCTCTCTTTCAGGATTGGATAACAGTTTCCTGACGGAGATTAATTGATTGAGTTCTTAATTATTAACGATGTTTTGTCTTTTAATTAATTTCTATTTATAGTTCCCGTTTTCTGAGGCTGAAGGAGATACTCCGGAAATCTAAGATTTTCGCGAAATTCATAAATTACACCCGTTTCGCCTGATCTAAGAAGATATGATAGCAGCACGAGATCGAAGCTTCGATGGCCTTCAGCTGCTGGTGCTCTTTCTGTATGCCTTCCTCCTCTTCGTCTCCCGTTACAGGTATCGGCATCAATTCTAGGAAATTCGTCGTTACGAGAAAAACTATCGTTTATTAACCGAATAGAAAAACTGCATTAAAGGAACTGAATTAGACTTAATCTGTAGGCGAAACGTGTAAGGTAACAACGGACTTATTGTTAATCAAAAAAAAAATCTGTAATTAGTAACATTGTGAATTAACTTCAAACAAAATTCCTGAAAGATTTTTTACTGTGAAAAAAAAAAAATATTAGTTTGGCTTTTCGTCGTCGTTTTTGACCCCCATTTCAGTTAAACAAACATATTTCCTACAAACAACACAAACATTATTATTTGTCCAGCTGTAAAACGATGTAAACGAGAGGAAGAGAATATAAGAGCTCTTAAAGTATGCTTGAGTAATGACAGTAAATATTTTTTGGAAATATGTCAAAAAACGAAGCAAACAGTAGGTCTCCTCTTCCCCTTCCAATCAATGGCATTTCAACAACTCAAAATATCGCGAGTCTATGGAAGTCCTTTCGTTCTGGCTCACTTTAGACTTCATCCATAAAGTATGTGAAGTAAGTATATATCACGAGTTATAAAAGTTAATACTGCGCGCAAGTTATAAAACTAGCCCTTTAGATCAAACAAAATTAAGCAGTTGAACTGTATAATTTTTTATATCCTCTGGGATGTTAAAAAGAATGGATTTTGTCTTCTTAGACGTCATAGAACTTCGCACTCGAACTTCTTTTTCATAAGCAGGTTTAAATTTGCGCATACATCCGACATAATGAAAAGAACGACTCGTCTAATTAAAATAAAAGAACAAACGCGTAATCAATTCACGTAAGTCTCGTAATATTCCGCATCACATACGTAAGCCAGCGTCCGTAGCTCAGTAACACCATTTCCCTATAAATGAAGTGAAGGCACCGAGATCGGGGGGGGTTTCGAATCCCGGTTATGCTGGTAATAATAATAATAATAATACGAGAGTTAGAGCAATGAGTCGCATTACTTGGCCTGAGCGCTGTATCAGTTTCTGACCCTCCTTACTGATTACCGTCACATATACGTACAGTACTTTAAAAGTGGAGACTACATATTTTTTTTACAAATTACTTTCATTTAACTTTATAAAGTTTATTCCCTTTTCTCCGAAGTACAAAAGTTGTCCTTTGGAAGTCCTACAAGAAAGTCCACAAAACGTGAATTTACCGTCCGTTGTGAAGGACTTACTTCAGGAAATTAGTAGAATAATGCAGTTACGTTATATGGGGTTATTTAACCTTCTTCGCAACATCTAAGGTCATATGACGGAAGTGATCTACGGTCGTTACGAGGGATCCGAACCACGAGTCGCTACATCATCAGCTAGGCACAGTCTCCCATCCAACTACTCTCCAGACCCAATGTCGCTTAATTTCGCTGATCGACGGGAAGCTTTAACGACACTGGCCATGACATACGTAGAACAATGCTGGTGCTTGCTATCTTACTCTTATCTTTGAAGGGATGTGACGGTTTTGTAATTTAAGTTATTGTCTTGTATTTACCATTAAAGTGAAAAGTACCAAATTATTTTATTTCTCCTCTTTAGTCGATGATTAAACTTTGATACAGGACTCATGTTTATAAGTTAAATTACACTGACAAGATACATTTGTCTGAAGATCCAAGAAAAGGTGTGTGTGTGTGTGTGGAATGTAAAACGGAATTTAAAATTTACGAAAAAATATGGGAGACAGAAAACCATGAAATAAGGGCATAATTTTTTTATACAAAATCTTTCTCAGTATTTACGGGGGGGAAGGGGGTGTCCCCAAAACAATTGTCTTCATTCTGAAATTCGTTCGCGCGAGAGAACTTAATTTATGAACAGTTAATATATGAATTTTGTCGTGGAGAAACCTACTGTCCATTTATCACTGCGGAGGGCCAGCGCCGTTTCCCTGTAAGCGAGTTGAAAACTCTGAGATCGGGAGTTCGACTTCCGAGAAGACTGGTCAAATTAATCCGGGAGTTAGCGCAATAGGCCACGCATCAGTTTGCCTAAGCGCCGTGCCAGTATCTGACCCTCCTCTCTCATTATTATTTATCATTGATTAAACTCGATAAAATCATACTCACAGTTAGACTATTATTTTATACAAAAAAGTAACTTACAATATAGTGTGGCGCGAGGTAAAACTTTGGAGCCTCTTTTTATTTACATAATGCAAATGATTTTAATAACTGTCACACCATCACTGACACATCAGCGAAAATGACTCCACGTACACGATGCATTTGGGTAAAGAAACAAGTACAAATGTAAATATCGTAAACTGGGGTGAGTTGATATGAAATTTTCATTTTTCCAACTCCCGCTAAAAATTTGTGTAGGAGAATTTATCTTGTTTTGACAGACATAATCACCTATTGTAAGAGCTACCAAGCTATATACTAATTAATGTACAGGGTGTCCCAGAATTAACTATCTATTTCAATGAAGTCATAAATTTCTAAACTTTTTTCATAATTTTTTCATTATCTGGTCCAATGAAAGACCGTCTGAAGTCATAGAATGGCAGACATAATCACCTATTGTAAGAGCTACCAAGCTATATACTAATTAATGTACAGGGTGTCCCAGAATTAACTATCTATTTCAATGAAGTCATAAATTTCTAAACTTTTTTCATAATTTTTTCATAATTTTTTCATTATCTGGTCCAATGAAAGACCGTCTGAAGTCATAGAATGGCAGACATAATCACCTATTGTAAGAGCTACCAAGCTATATACTAATTAATGTACAGGGTGTCCAGAATTAACTATCTATTTCAATGAAGTCATAAATTTCTAAACTTTTTTCATAATTTTTTCATAATTTTTTCATTATCTGGTCCAATGAAAGACCGTCTGAAGTCATAGAATGGCAGACATAATCACCTATTGTAAGAGCTACCAAGCTATATACTAATTAATGTACAGGGTGTCCCAGAATTAACTATCTATTTCAATGAAGTCATAAATTTCTAAACTTTTTTCATAATTTTTTCCAACTCCCGCTAAAAATTTGTGTAGGAGAATTTATCTTGTTTTGACAGACATAATCACCTATTGTAAGAGCTACCAAGCTATATACTAATTAATGTACAGGGTGTCCCAGAATTAACTATCTATTTCAATGAAATCGGACAAATTTTTTAAAAACACACTTTTATTTATGTTTATCATGTTTAATATGTGTTAAAAATGTATAAATTTCTAAATTTTTTTCATAATTTTATTTTCATAATTTTTCATTATCTGGTCCAATGAAAGACCGTCTGAAGTCATAGAATGGCAAAGAGACTCTCCAAAAGTTAACGTGTGGCTTGGAATGACCAAATCCAAAATTTATGGCCCATTCTTCTTTGCGGAAGCAACTGTAACAGGTACCGTCTACCTTGATATGCTTCAGCAGTTTCTCGAACCACAGCTTCTTGATGATGGCATTCTTGATAATGTTGTGTTTCAACAAGAAGCATTGATCTTTTGGCGATAAACCTTTGTTTTTATGAAACCCCATGCAAAGAAATCCAGCTGGTGTCAAATCCGGAGAACGGGCCATAAATTTTGGATTTGGTCATTCCAAGCCACACGTTAACTTTTGGAGAGTCTCTTTGCCATTCTATGACTTCAGACGGTCTTTCATTGGACCAGATAATGAAAAAATTATGAAAAAATTATGAAAAAAGTTTAGAAATTTATACATTTTTAACACATATTAAACATGATAAACATAAATAAAAGTGTGTTTTTAAAAAATTTGTCCGATTTCATTGAAATAGATAGTTAATTCTGGGACACCCTGTATAAGCACCAATACTTTTTTAATTATTTAATTTTAAGGTTCATATCGACTCACCCGGTCAGTTGATATGGCTTGCCCTTTAAATAGATATACCACGTTTCCCGACATTGGGGTGAGTTGAGATGCTTTGAGGGGCTTTAAAACAAATAAAAACCATACAAAAATATTGCGATTTCGTATTAATTCATCTCGCGTATCAACTCACTCCAGTCGACGGTACATACAAATGTACAATGCAGTAAGGCAGGTGAGATACAAGTTTAAACTGTTTCTTGTGGGTGAAGGATTCTATTATGATCTTTCAAAAGTATGGACGAAATTTTTAATAAACTGAAAACTCACTCGTATAAATTAAAATACATCGAATATTAAATTTCACAAAGATCAGAATACATTAGGTTAGGTTGTCGGGAGCTATTGAAGAATAGGGACCCCAGCCTTCTTTAGTTAGGCTTATAAGGCTAACTAACGAAAATATCACGACCTAACATAACCAATCGTTAGGTTAACTGTACGCCCTTGACGATTGGTTAGGTTAGGTCATGATATTTTCGTTAGTTAGCCTTATAAAGCTAACTAAAGAAGGCTGGGGTCCCTATTCTTCAATAGCTCCGGTTGTCGTTTTAGATTGGTTAGTTATTTCCCACGTGACGAATTTCGACCAATCACGATCTTTGTAACAAGCTTAATATTTACGTAAAATACATTATTTTATACATATTATACTGGGTATTATACCTTCTCACAACTCTGTACGTGTATTATACAGTAATTTGGGAGAATACGAGCAAATTGTTACTTAAACGTAGTCCAAAAAATTGTAAACCTTAAAATGTAATGATAGGGTTGTTCAACCTTCTTCCACGTCGAAGGTCAGATGACAGAGGGGACTTACAGCTTTACGCGAGATTCGAACCAGGGATCGCTGTATAATCTGGGATGCGGAGGACGCCTTCCTCACCCATCCAGCTACTACCCAGACCCAATGTCGCTCAATTTCGCCGTTCAGCGGGAAGCGATGTCACGACAGTGACCACGACGTGGCCCTTATCAGGGTTATTTCAATGATAACAACGACCAAAGTATAATACACGAGTAAATATATTTTGAACTTGAAAGTTATACTTAAACTTAAAAGTTATATTTTAGCTTATACTTAAACTAAATGCCACACACGAGTATCCGCTCACATTTAAAAATGAAGAGGGACAATCGCCTCTTTCGTGTGTGAGAGAAATGTCGTTGCGATTTCAGATGTAAAGTTTTCTGTAAGTTTTCGCGCGTTTTCGATTTCCTAAATGGTTGTTGGATTGACTTGGTTATTTGGGATTACCTGAAGGTCAGGGCCCCCAGCCTTCTTCAGTTTGCCTTATAAGTAGGGCAAAAATTTTATTACAATAATATTTAACAATTAAACATCGTGAATATATTAAAATTATTATACATAATATTAAAATTCTAAATTAATTCATCCCTAAAAAATTTGCTCAAAAAATATTTTTGTGGGACATTTTGAACGCGGGATTTTGACGTGGGCAACTCTACTTATAAGGCTAACTACCGAAAATATCACGACTTATCCTAGCCAATCGCCAAGGGCGTACAGTTAACCTAACGATTGGTTTGGTTAAGTCGTGATATTTTTGTTAGTTAGCCTTATAAGGCTAACTAACGAAGGCTGGGGGCCCTGATCTTCAGGCGATCCGTTACTTGGTATAACGTACTTATAAAACGTAGTTATAAAACATTATAGAATGTTTTATAAGTACGTTTCAGTGTTGTTCATATAATAAATTATACCAAATAACCAAATCAATCCAACAACCATTTAGGAAATCGAAAACGTTTGCGAAAACTGGCGAAAAAGTTTACATCTGAAATAGCGACGAGATTTCTCTCGTATACGAAAGAGGCGATTGTCCCTCTTCATTTTTAATTTTATTTTCTATTTTCTGCATCTCTTCTCCGTTCAAAACTTTTGAGAGAGAAGTTATTTAACGTTTAAGTATAAATTTTACCCGACTCCGCTTTACGACTCTTTAAATTCAAAACATTAACTGAACAAATTTTCTGAACACGTGATGATAATTAATTATTATTTATACCATTGATTCTAAGTAAGTTTAAATTAATATTACCGCGTGTACTCGTCGCAGCCTTCTCTTTATGACCCTTGTTAAGTTAATGTAAAAATTGTCTGCCGCGAAAAGCATTTCATATGACCAAAGAGTCGACAGTTCGTATTCGTTACTAAAAATCTGTAACTTTCCGTTATAATAATTATGCGTACGTGAATCCTTTCCACAAACTTCTCTTTCCAAATTAAATTATATAAAATCGAGCCTGAAAATCATGAGCTTTACGACTTTCGTTTAAAGAGGAACGTTTCTGTGGCGAAGAGGGAATAAACAGTTGGACATGAAACGTATATGTCCGAGGGAACCGATGAATAATAATTCCTTTGAACGAGTAAATATATTATGTTGCAATATGTTGCAATGGAGTAAACCCAACAATGCCTCGCTAACTTTTAATGCTCCGAGATCTCTTCTGAGACTGAATAAAATCGTCTGGCATTAGCCACGACAAAATAAACTGCCATTGGGCGTTGTTAAATGGTTAATGGGTGTTGGATTCACCGACTAGGTTTCCATATTAACAGATTAACAAACTGCCAAGCAAATATTTGCTCCGCTAGACAAACCCAAGATATCCACTTTGTAAGTTATAAGTTTCCCATGAATGATGAAATATGCGTCAGGTTGTATTAACTTTTATCCTGTCATCACCAAGTGGTCAACCCCCGCGACTCCGAGTCAGAGGTCCCGGGTTAGAATCCTGGGAGTAGGGGGGGGAGATATTTTGCCTTTGTAAAAAGTGCGTACGTGCCCATGTATTTCTTTCCATTATATATATATATATATATATATATATATATATGTGTGTGTGTGTGTGTGTAGAAAAGGAAGACTGTGTCGTGTTCCTAAATTAAAGGTCAGACAGGGAACATCCTCAACCCTGAAGGAAAATAGTTTTGTTGTGAGAGGACCAAGACTGTTTAACCAGCTGCTCAAGGAACTGAGGAACACGAGTGGTGTAGCGGTAGATATCTTAAAAAGAAGACTAGACGCCTGGCTCAGAATAATTCCGGATGAGCCGTGAGTACCTGTCCATGTGAGGTCGAGAGCGCAAGAAAACAACTACTTCACTAGACCAACTCAAGATAAAGAGCAAGAAGCCTGACTCCTCTAAAATGAGGAATCACCGCACGGAACACCGTTTTCATTAAAACTAACGAAGATATCACGACTTAACCTTCCATGAAATTCCTGAACATTTTAGGGATTTCATGAAATCCCTAGTTCCACAGATTCCCTGTAACAAACACACAGCCTAGCCCCGCTACATTTAGAACCTCAATAAAAGCAAAAGACTCGCTGCCTTCACGTCAGATTGAATACATCAAAGAACCATTCTGAGTTCATCCCCATCATGAAAGTTGAAACGGACATGTTATGTGCCTCGAAAAGTGGACGCTCAATTCTGCCAGTTGAGGTTTAAGTTTTGGTTTTTGGCTAAAAATATAATAGTTACCCCTTTTTCTTTGATGCATTCAATCTGACGTGAAGGCAGCGAGTCTTTTGCTTATATTGAGGTTCTAAATGTAGCGGGGCTAGGCTGCTTTAAACCCTAGATCCTGTCCCAAAGCTGGATCCTATCTGCTTTGCAGATAGCTGGTGAGGGAAGCTATATTTTTGGGACCTCTTTGCGAGTGACCCGTTGCCCACGTCGGGCTAACATAATGAAAAAGAAAAAACTATTGTGTTTGTCATTTACCATTATTTATTCGGACTATAGTGGATTTAATTTTCTCAGCAGAGTTCCTTGTTCCATGCACGGTCTGTGTGTATAATGAAAGAACCTCAGGGACCATTCTGAGTTCAATCCCATTATATATATATATATATATATATACACAGGGTGTCCCCAAAAAAACTATATACTCTTTATAGCATCATATATTTTATAATTTAAAAAAACCCAAACAATATATTGTTATAGCAATTGCCAATGAAAGGTAAATTAGTAATCTAAGTGCTCAAAATGTTCTCCGGCGGCATGAATGCACTTTTGAATGCGTCGACTAAGTCTAGGGTTGCCAAGTCAACAGATCTTGAATAAAGGACACTTGCACGCTAGCGTATATTCCATTGCTTATCATGATAAAAATTTACTTGTGCAATATTTTTTACAATTTCTTTATTATATTCATAGACAAAATATGTCTAGAAAGTCGTACACTTGTAAAATCACACTACTGTATTGAAATGGAACATTTTTAAATTTCTTTATTATATTTTGTGAATTAAAGACAGGAAAATATTTACAAATCATTATAATGAATAAAAAATAGAATCACGTCAAAAACTCATGAAGCCGGTTTAATATGGCAATTTGGCAAAGCACATAAAATATGTTAGCGGGCGATGCCTTCCTCGTTCCTCTCCAGCAAGGATGACAATGGCAACGGGCAATGAAGGCAGGATTGCCAACTCTGATTTACTAGAAATCACATCTGAATGTTGAATCTCACTTCTCCCGAATTAACGAATTAATTAAGTTTGAAAACATCACCGTCTCATATTTTTAGTGATGAATAAAATTTTGAGAGTCAATTACTGAATTAAAGGACATATGGCGTCCTTTCCGAGTTTATCAAAGGACAAGGACACATGAGCTGAAATAAAGAACTGTCCTTTGAAATAAAGGACACTTGGCAACCCTACGACTAACTGATTCGCAAACATGGACTAATGTGGATGCAGGGTTGCCAGAATTGGGCTACTTCTGAAAGGTATTGGCGACTTTTTTGTAATTTGGGCTACTTGCTACTTTTTGGGCTACCTATTATGATTATCTGCTACTTTTCTGTTTCAGGCGGAAGTTTTTGATTTGTGAGATAATAATATATTTTCAGACAAATCTCACTTAGGGAAATGCTTTCTATACTTGTTTCTTATATTACTTCTCAAGATTAACAAATTGCAAGATTATTTTCGTAATTTTATTACATTTGTATTATACAGATCGCTTCGAGCGACAATAAAAAATGCAGCAGGTGAACTGGTACTACCGGAATTGTCAAAGTTTGCATTAACTGCCTATAGCTTACCGATAAGTAATGCCACATTTGAAAGGGTGTTCTCAAGGGTAACATCAACCAAAACTAAACTACGAAATCGGATGGGGCTGAATCTCCTTTCTTCAATTCTAAGACTCAAAATGACACTAGAGGAACAAAATATTTGCTGCTTCAATTTTACTCCTACTGAAGCCATGCTGTACTATACTTCAAGCATATATGCAAAGGTGGGCAGGACCGAACTCCAGGAACTCGGTCCTTTTTAAGGACCGTGAGCGGGAAAGTCGATCCTTTTCTCAGTGAAAACCGAAATGAGGAGCGACGGTCCATTTTTAAGCAATTCCGGACGGTCTTTTTTAGTGATTTTAGTGTGTTTAGTGATTATTTGAAGTTCTAAAGAAGATGCTAGTCTTGAAATGCTAGTCTTCTTGAAGGGAAACTCAAGCATTTAACTTAATAACTCTTTTTCATCATTTATGTATTGTATTAATTATAATTTACGTTAATAAAATTAAAGATTTCCGGTGTCTTTAATTTCATTTTTCATTTTAATAAATTTTTTCACTTATATATAAGGACCGAGGACCGAGTCGTTCCTAGGTCCTATCTTCAGAAAGGACCGTGACCGGGACCGTCGGTCCAGTTTGAGGCAAGGACCGGGACCGTCGGTCCTTTTTGAGGCCCGGGTGCCCACCTTTGCATATATGAAAAAGAACATAGTGAAGAGGACGAAGAAATACTCAGCACTTTGGAATTTTAAGTTAAAAAAGTAAAGAAACCCTATAAATATAAAAGTAAGTAAATTAAATCCATAATAATCGCATTATCTGTATTTGTTGACATTTTATAAATAAATTTCTAGATTGGGCTACTTTCTGACAAAATTGGCTACTTTTTCGAAATTTTGCTACTTTTTATGAAATTTATCTGGCAACCCTGTGTGGATGCTGTGATGGTCCCGCACTTTTCCCTAATTGCATCCTTAAGGTGTTCGAGTGTTGCAGGTCTTGTACCATAAACTATATCCTTCAGGTAGCCCCACAAGTAAAAATCAAGTGGGGTGAACGTGGAATGCTCAACGCTTCCTCTTCGTCCTATCCAACGGTTAGTCACAAGGTACCTCGTGGAATGAGTGCGTAGACTAAGTCCGAAGCAAGCTAGTGAGTGACTAGACTACGTTCGGTCCATAGGCTTCGCCGTTACAAGGCCTTTGATAAAACAAGGCCAGGCTTAGGCGACGCATTCGAAAGTGCATTCATGCCGCCGGAGAACATTTTGAGTACTTGGCGTAGTTAATTAAATTTTATATGCAAACAACTCACTATAACATTTTGATCACTTAGATTACTAATTTACCTTTCATTGGCAATTGCTATAACAATATATTGTTTGATTTTTTTTAAATTATAAAATATATGATGCTATAAAGAGTATATAGTTTTTTTGGGACACCCTGTATATATATATATATATATATATATTTAAAAATGTGAAAAAGTTATATTTTCGATTCTTTGATATAAAATATTTTTATCTGTTGAGGAATATATATATATATATATATATTATATATATATAAACCCTAATAAAAATAGGCTAAAAAATAGGCTAAACATTTTACTTACATTATGACAAAAATAGTGTGTCAACATCATTTAAATCCTCATCGGAATCATGTTCTGTTTCGTCAGCATTCTCATAAGTTAATTTGGTCCCTGTGTTTTGAATTATGTTTTGAGGTAAACTGTATGAGTAACAAGACTTTTCAGCTCTTCTAATTCCAGCCGAATGCTAAGTATTTGCATTTAAAAGGTCTCTCTTCATTCTGTTTCTCTGTTACTTTTAACGATGTTCATCTGGCTAAAAATTCTCTCCACTTCAGCATTAGAATGGGGATGCACAAAACACGTAGCTACAGCAGCAAGCCCTCTGAAGGATTAGATCCTGCTGCATCAGTATACACTGAAACCTCAGCCCAAAACTTTTCAGTGTCATGATCTGTTCCCATTTACAAGTATTAGATTACCATTGAAGATTTATTTGACTAGTGTTACTGGAAGGTTCACTTAATTCATTTTATAAACAATTTACACTATACAATACACATTCACGTACAAGAAGAACTAACAACGACTGAAACCACTTCTATCAAATCAGTACAAGATGACACTCTTCCGACGTAATTGTACATATTTTGACACGCTACAACGTGAAAAAACATTTTAGTACGCTCGCAATTTGATATGAAAAGAGGCTAGATTAAGGCTAAATTAGAACAAAAAGTTGCCAGATTTAAGGCCATAGGCTATTAAGTAAAATAAAAGGCTAGCCGAAGCTAAAATAGGCTAAATCTAGCCTGAAAAAGTCCAAGTTGGCAACACTGAGGGAGAAGGGGCGAGATGACAAAAATATATACCTACGTACAGCGAGACAGAAAAATAAAAGATTAGCACATTATTAACAAGCGTTGATTAAAGGCAAAAGACATTTTAACAGGATATTGTCAATTTTATACATTCCCGCACTGTTATTGAAATTATTTTTAAAATGGATAAATGCACATTCTAGAATATTCCTTTAAATTATATCTGTTTTTAATGAGCGCTTTAAAACTATTCCACTTGATAATGATTACATCTATACATATGGTTAAATAATGCATTATAATTATTTGCTGTTCTACACGCATATTTATGCTGTTTAACCTTAATGTCTAAATCTTCTATTTCTCTGCTGTTTCTTAGATATTGAGAGTTGTCAGTCCTGAATTTTTAGGATTCTGAGTTATGCAATATCATGAATATTGGAACTAATTTATGTTATCCTATTTCATTTCTAGATAACTGCTTAGGAAAGCCAAGAATAGGTATTATAATAGTGTAACTGTAAAGGAATTTGAGCGTAAAATATCCTTAGCCTACCTTACCATGTTAATTTCAATATCTTCCGACTTTACTTAAAGCAATTGGCATCAATATAGTCTTTAAGTTCATATAATAATACTGTTAAATCACGCCTAATAAAGAAAAGCCCAAACAATGCGGGTGGTTGTGTGTATTCGATCGGATGTACACAATGTAAATCAGTATATTAGGCCAAAAACGGGTAAAACGTTAGACATTACGGTAAACAGCATAAATACGCGTGTAGAACAGCAAATAATTCTAATGCATTGTTTAACCATATGTATAGATGTAATCATAGTATCAAGTGGATAGCTCTAAAGCGCTCGTTAAAAACAGATAAATTGAAAGGAATATTCTAGAATGTGCATTTATCCATTTTAAAAATAATTTCAATAACAGTGCGGGAATGTATAAAATTGACAGTATCCTGTTAAAATACTTTTGCCTCGAATTAACTCTTGTTAATCATGTGCTAATCTTTTATTTTTGTCTCGCTGTACATAGATATATATTTTGTCATCTCGCCTTCTACCTTCGTTCCCTGACGAGGTGTACTTCTGAATACACGAAAGACCTTGGAATATTTTTCTTTTTCCTTGTTGGTTTGCATCATTTATTCATTCACGTGTTTAATTGTGAATTTATACCATCTAATATATATATACATACAGTAATATATATAATATATATATATATAGATATATATATATATATATATATTCTGTTTTTATCACAAAGTTTAACTGCAGGATAAATTTTAGGTCAGGTCAATTGGTATAGCCGTTGTTGAACCACAGGGGAGGTGCTGAAAGGAAACTGCGACAGCTACAACCTTGTTCAGTCTTGACAAAAGTCTCTTTGAAGAAGGACCTTTCTCGCAACCATGTGGTTCGCATCAACACTCGTCATTAGAAGCATTTGTTTTATGATGACGCAATGCCTGTGTTTCATGTGGCTCGACTATCTCGAGAACGCAGTAAGGGAAGGAGAACTTTTTGAATCGTCCAAGTGCGAAGTCTTGGTTGCCTTAAATGATGACTCCACAATCCCCCATCCTGAGATAAGTCACGAATGTGAAGTGATCCTTCAGGATTTGAAGGCCTTCTTCCGATACATAAAAATCCAATGGTTGGCTTCGTTCCTCCTGATCTGTGGTTGTGTCCTGTTTGGCGGTTGCGTGAGTCGTAATCGCACCGTTGGGCGTTACCTCTTCGTCGCCTTCTTCCTTCTGAGCACGGTCGCCATGTATTTCTTGAGTGGCGTCACAAACTCGGTTCCTCCGATGACCCGCGTCGTGTACACTGCGCCCTTCTTCCTCTACAAGTTCGGTTTCATTGGCACTCTTCCTACGATCGAGGAAGTAATGCGGGGCATAGGAGAAGTGGAACATGATGAAGATGATTATGACGTATATCAATTAATCAGGTCTGGCGGCTGATTTATTCGTAACCCGCGATTCTCCGTTCTCAATCATTCCATAACGAAAGTATCAAAAGTGAAACCAATTATTTTTTTTTATTAATTTGCGAGTGACCAATTATTCTTTGCGTTATAAATGAAACCGTTATTCTTTAACGAAACTAAATGGATATACAAATCATTTATTAATTAAGTTAACAGTATTGTTATATTTAACGAGTAACGTGATTATACTTTAAACTACGAGAGTGAAATAATAATACTTGAATTAATTAAGTTACGTGTGAAAGTAACTACGCGAGTCAAGAGACAAATCCGATTTGAAATGGTTTAAACTAGTTTCAACTCGTTTTTTAACTCTTAAAAACATTTTCAACACCTCTTATAAACCTTCGTATCGAATATACAGTTGTTATAAAGTAAATGTAATAAATATTACTCGTCCATGTTTCACTCGCGTTAATACAATTCAAATTGGATTTGTCTCTTCACTCGCGTTACTTTATACATACTTGGTATAATTGAAATTACGGCACAGCTGTTCATTTAACATCTATTTACTATTAATTGACCCCAAAGTGCCATTTGCTAAATAATGAAACGCTCGAGTCCACTCCAGTTACGTGGAGTGATTTAAATTAATCACGATTTAAATTTTTTGGAAAATATTGGACCTCACTTAAACTTTTCACGGTATAAAACACCAATTATTGTTATTAATTTATAATTCCAAAATGACTTTGTATATAATGAGTTCATTAGTATTTAATAAAGGCGCAACTTTTTTTTTTAAATGTATTTTATTTCCTTTCATTCACTGTTGTTTATTGGTAAAAGGTATTCTTCTGGCCACGGTAAATGCTACAAGCTAGTATGTTATCAAATATCGAAGGGGATTAGTGTAGATCCCTCAAGCTAAACCTTTACCAAATCCGGCATTAACTTTTGTTTTTTACTGTTATTTCGTGAGCTGCTTTATCATATACCTATTTTAAAGGGTTCTCCCCATTTCATACCCGCTTTGGATATCATATTTATGGAGATTTGCAGGTTTTTAATAATTAGCTAAAATCTAAATTTCTGAAAATTTAATTCGGCGAATTATAAATATTTTGTCTGCAAAATTCATGTTTGGCGTAACTGCACGACGTTACGATTCACCTACAGGGTGGCCCATAAGTACTAATCGGTTACCAAGCGAAAATACAAAAAAATCAAAAGTAAAAAGTTTATAATAAGTTTAGAAATACGTATTGATTATTCAAAGTGCAAAGATATAACCATCTCGACAAATATTCGGTGCTACTATAGCGTGATTCCTACCTCGATTCGGCGGTCTACCTTTTAATTATAGCTTCTTACCTTGTTTACTAATTGCTTGTTTACATCCCAATGTCCATCGCCCTTGACGATTGGTTAGGTTTAGTCATGATATTTTCGTTAGTTTTAACGAAAATATCGTGACTAAACCTAACCAATCGTAGGTAGACCACATACTATAGTAGCACCGAAACTATTTTTTAAATAAATAAAATTGAATAATAAATAGCATTTTATATCTATTATATTTTCATTTATACCTTGGATAGGAATCACACTCTACAGTACTGTAGTTTCGAACCAAAACGGGTAGGAATCACCCTATAGTATCGAAGTCACCGGTAGGAATCACGCTATAGTAGCACCAAATATTCTTTCCTTTTGTTTAAAGACTGCTAGGTGAATTTTCGCTGTAATTATAACCGATTGGAACTTATGGCCACCCTGTACAATGTCTTCCCGCGTGGTTGCATATTGAAATGACAAAATACTAAGCTAAATTTCCACTATGGCAAAAGGCGATTTATTAAGAATATCGAATAAAATAATGTTTTCCTCATTTATTCAAAGAGAGCGCTCTCTTGCTGACGAAACGTCGTGACCTTAAAATACGATTAAATCCGCGTGTTCACTGGTGAGTAACGCGACATTTCCAGCGAGAGTAACTCCGGGAAACGTGTCTCTTATATGAGAGAAGAATTGCGCCAGTTGAGACATGCGAGCAACTGTCGCGAGAATTTCGTTTCGCGCTCGCAGAGATGTTCAATACTCAATTTAGTAGATGAGACAATAACTTAAAGTAGGTTTATTTCAAAAAATGTAAATTGATTCCATAAGTCTTAAATCAGTTTCAGAGGTTGGCTTACGAAGGATCGATGTCACTTTGAACCCAGATATTTATAGTCAGAAGGACTTCTGATAGCGCCATCTATTGGATATATTTTTAAAAATTTAAATTACTATAATTTTTTTTTAATTCAAACTACTTCTATCTATAAATAAAAAACTTTGCGCGGCTTTGAGCGGAGTTACAAATATCTCTCGCTGTCACCTGTTGTGATTGGCTGATCGCGTAAAGTGGGTGGAGCTAATGTCTCTCGCTCAGTCGCCCGTTAGGGTCGGATCTATCAAAATGAGAGGCGTTAAAGATCACGAAGTGATCACAAGCGGAGCCGAAGGCGCGGCTTGTAAATTTAAAACAAACTCGAAAGCATAGAATAAAATTACCGGTCACCCACACTGCTCAAGAGTCGTGTTCTTTCTTTTTTGTAAATAAATTTTAAGTGCAATGATCGCGCTTAAATAAGATGGAATGGGAAAAGGCAATAAAGTGATAAACTAACAGCTCGTACGACTTCAATGTCTATTCTTTTTCTTTGTTCTTTTTATTTATTCCTTTAAAGAAAAACAGGATCACCTGAAGATCAGGGCCCCCAGCCTTCTTTAATTAGCCTTATAAGGCTAACTAACGAAAATATCACGACTTAACCTAACCAATCGTCAAGGGCGTACAGTTGACCTAACGAGTGGTTAGGTTAGGTCGTGATATTTTCGTTAGTTCGCCTTATAAGGCAAACCAACGAAGGCTGGGGGCCCTAATCTTCAGTGATCCGAAAAGCATTTTAAAATAATTCGCTTTTCGAGATGTAAAAGATTAAAGGATGAATTTTTGTGTTCATTTTACGCGAAACATTATCCCAAAATGCGGGCAGCAGTAAATGGTAGTTTAACCCCCTCAACCCTAGGGGTGCAGCAGCAGCAGCCCCACCGCTCCTGCAATGGCTGGTTACGCTAGGCCAGGGGTTCTCAACCGGTGGGTAACTAACCCCAAAGGGTTAATTTGGGATATCCAAGGGGGGTAATGTATCTTACACATATTTTATTTAAGAAGTGATGTTTAAAGAGAATTGTATGATTATAAACTTCTACTTTAACTTTTGGTTAATTTACGCGTCATTAGGGGTAACGGGGTGAGCGCCAATGCTTCAGGTGGGTAATGGAAGTAAGTGGGTTGAGAACCCCTGCGCTAGGCTTTCTAGCAGATACCTAAATACACTAGCCCGAAAGGCTGGTGAATTAGGTAATTTAGTGCTGTCCGCATTTGTGCATCTATTCCTCGTGGTCGTCTTGGCAAGGTTAATCCCACTTGAAACATTATCTGAAAACCGATAACTTATTCATTTTTATTTTTTATATTTAAATTAAACGTTCAAAATCAGACCAGTGAAGGAATACGTAAACTGCCAAATCACGTTTCAACCTCATTCAATGATGCATTTCGAGGACTACTTTACAGTTCCATACACAACGTTGAACTTTTTCAGGAAACTTTCAAACTGTAAAAATTTATGAAATTTACGAAGGACTCACGTTCGTTAAAATTGTTCAAAATGTTCAGCGGAGATGTAGAGCTTAGATTTTAGATTTATATTCTTAACTGTCGGTTACAACATTGGGGCCTACAACTTTTAAGTTTCTCTTTGACCTTAAAATTATTTGCGTGCATTAGATACTGTTTTTGTAATTTGCTAAGATTTCTTCGTGTATTTTCGAAGGTAATCTTCTCAACGCTTTCTGTTTTGATTTGAGTGAGATTTTTTTCATTCCAGCTCGTATGTCATGACGCTTAACAAATGCCACTACGCAGAGTTCACAGATTTAAGGTGTCCACGATCAATGGCACGATTCCTGGATGTATATATAAAAAACCCGCAGTTTAATATGGAATTCGAACCACAACCCCACCAATGGAAGACAGAAAAAACATCTGAATCGTTAAAATCTGAAGTCACAAGTTCCGAGCCGGGACTCATACCCGCGTTCTTCAGACTCGCAGCTCGCGTCCTAATACTCAAGCGGGGTATATACAGAGTATATTTATATTAACTTCAGACATGCTGTGCGAAAATCCCATTTCACCGAACTTCCGAAAACAAAATGTAATAAACTTAAATAATCGAAGAACTACAAAAATATTTATGAACTGAAAATAAACCCAGAAACTATCCAACATTTTGGTGATTTGGCAGCTGAATGAAAGGTGAATATCAGAATGCGTCTAAACTAACGCTCATCGAATTGATTTTTTCTATTGCGTGATCGAATATGGGAAAATAATCTTCGGGACAAAATCCTAAAGGAAAAAATCCCCAAACAAATTGTTTTCATTCTTGAGTTCGTTCGCTCGAGAGAATTTAATTTAGGAACGGAAATGAGGACCAGAACATTATTATTTTTCTTTTTAAAGATCTTGGCTTAATTTTGACCCATGTACCGAGTGTAAAGATCTTTGGTCAGGTAAAATAGTTCAGGTAAAATAGTTCGTGGCTATCTTCCACCTTCAGCGTTACGAGTTTTGAGATTCAAACTTGATCAGCAAACCTTCATAATCGTACACAAAGGTTCCAATTATCATATATATATAAAACTAATTAAGAATTACAACCAATTAATAATTGTTTTTTAGAAGTTTTAGAATTCGACTTTTTTTTTTTACCTGAAACTGTACATGATTTTTAGTTCATTACACTCGTTAACCCGTCTGCTGCGCAACCCGCAATATCACGGGCTCTCACCTCCGACTGATTCTGCGCAGTCCCGCATATACACGGGTTCAAACTTCAAACCGAGACATCTCTTTGCGCAGCCCGTCCATTAATTGGCTCGAGTGTAGGGGGTTAGCAACGTAAAAAACACTTAATTGGACGCGAAAGCATTGTTTTCCTTAGATGATAAAATCATTTATCTGACTTGGATAACCTCGATCGGTCCGATTGGCCAAGTTGTTGTTAGTCCAAATGGTCGACGTACGTTTCTCCGAGTCAGAAGGTCTGGGTTTGAATCCTGGCGAGGGTCTCTCTCTCTCTCTCTCTCTCTCTCTCTCTCTCTCTCTCTCTCTCTCTCTCTCTCTCGTGCATAGAACGAGGAACTTTTGTGGGAAAATTAAATTCACTATCGTCCGAATAAGTAATGGTAAATGACAAAGACCAACATCATGAAAAAGAAAAAAACTATAGTGTTTGTCATTTAGCATTACTTATTCGGACGATATAGTGAATTCAATTTTCCCAGAAGAGTTCCTTGTTCCGTGCACGGTCTGTGTGCAACATAAAAGTTTCTCGAACCATTCTGAGTTGTATCATATATATATATTTATAAACAGTGTTGGGCGCATTACTTTTTTAAATTAACGGCGTTACCGTTACTCGCAAAAGAAAGTAACGTCATTACCGCTACAGTTACTTCTATGGAAAAGTAATGCGTTACAGTTACCGTTACCGTTACTTTTGTAATAAACTAGAACCTATAGTATTTCTCAATATAAGAATATATATCTACATCGCAATTATAAAAGAATTTCTGAAAATCGAGCAAATATCTAATTAAGATCAGATATATAATACAAAGAAACAATACCTGATTTTAGACTTATACTTAAATAATAAGCAATTCAATGTAACAATTTTACCATTTGAAATAATATTAATAGCGATCAATAGATCTTAAGTAAAAAACTAAAAATGTAAAATAAAATTGCTCTTTGCACTTAGTATTACAAAAACGAAAATTATTGAAGAGAATATACACTAAAATAAATCGTGAATGAAAAATTACAAAATGCCTAAAGGATTATTGGATTATTCATATTCATATCAGAAATAAAATAGAAATCTTAAAACTATTGTTGAATGTCTTTCAGGAAGACATTGTTACATTTCAGAAAACTAATCTTTAAAAAATTTCGTATACGTTTCCAAGTTGAGCATATAAGAAAGTAACGAATAATGACTGAAAATGGAATGAAAAGTAACGGGGTTACCAATTTCGTTACAATATAAGTAAAATGACGGCGTTACCGTTACAAAAAAAGTAACGGCGTTACCGTTACAAAATAAGTAACGGCGTTACTCCCAACACTGACGGTAAGACACATTTTGTGTGAGTTTGAACGACGGTCCAAGATCGACTTGCGGTCGACACCTCTGCATATATATATATATATATATAATATATATATATATTTATATATATATATATATATATAACAGAACTTTCTCAGGAACCATTCTAAGTTGTTATTATATATATATATATATATATATATATATATATATATATATATATATGCGCCTCGGTGGTGTAGTGGTTAACGTCGCTGACTACGAATCCATCGACCCCGGGATCGAGATCCGGTGACGGCAGGCGGAGCGCAGCAAAACCCAGTGTGGTTATTCCACATAATAACAAAATTGGTTGGTAGATAAATGAGTACCCTGGGTAGCCTTGTGGTTAAGACGCTGGGCTGCTGGTGGGGCGTGGTTCAGATTCCACGTTGAACTGTACGTCTAAGGTGGAGTGCCAAGCTTGACCTTCGTCAAAATGAACAATTTGGACGGAAGCAAAACCAAAGTTAACCAAGGTTATACTAGAATGCTCGTTGCGCCTTACGCAGCGAAAGCACCCCGAAACGGGGTGGGAAATGGGAGGAGCGCGTGTGTCATCAAAACCTTCCTTGGTTCTTCCTTAATACATATTCAAAATCTGGTACAGATTACCATTGCAGTTTAGGCGTGTACAAACGAACATAAAATATTATCATCCCATATACTATATATATATATATATATACACTAAAATCACAAAATAACACGTGACCTTATTAATAAGCAAACAACCACAGGGAAAAGGAAACACAAAGTCCGAGCGCTTTCGTGATATATTCACATTATCAAGGAGGAACAGAAAATAGACGGAGATTACAAAGTAAATGAGTTAAATAGACAAGCAAAAAATTCACAATCGGCACCTCAAATTAAAGGCCTTAAAGCCCTCCAAAGATTATTTCAATTGATAACATAATCTGTAGACAGCTAAATTACTAAATATAAAAAAAAAAAAAAAAAGAAGTATACTGTATAGATGAAATTAGACAAAAAAAACAATACAGAGAACAAAAATTATTATAATGGTTATTAACACTAATATTTAATTAAAACAGGCAATTAATTGGCAAGAATTTAATGAAAAACAAATAGATAACGTAGATAACAAATAGATAACATAATCTGTAGGCTGCTAAATTACTATACAAATGAAATTAGACAAAACACCAGTACAGAAAACAAAAATTATTATAATGGTTATTAACACTAATATTTAATTGAAGTAGGAAATTAAGAGGCCCGAAATTAATGAAAACAAAGGGAAAGTTGGTCCTTAATATTAGCCCTGGGTTGTACAAATTAGATTCGTGCATTGTCAAAAAGCTGGCGAAGGGCCTACTGTTTTCTTAACTGCATTCTTGCTCCTTAATGGTTTTCCCTGGTTAAATAAATAAATATTATTGTAAGAACTGTTAACATTCTTATGTGTCTATTTTAATTGTAATATTTCTTTCGTGTATAATCTTTGGTTGCTGGGGGGTTTATTGGACTTTTGAACTGGGTTGCTTTTTGGGAAAACAATTTTTTTCCAGACGGTTTGTAGAAATTTTGTAATAATCTGTAAGACGATGGCAACTTTCCCTTTGTTTTCATTAATTTCGGGCCTCTTAATTTCCTACTTCAATTAAATATTAGTGTTAATAACCATTATAATATTTTTTGTTTTCTGTACTGGTGTTTTGTCTAATTTCATTTGTATAGTAATTTAGCAGCCTACAGATTATGTTATCTATTTGTTATCTACGTTATCTATTTGTTTTTCATTAAATTCTTGCCAATTAATTGCCTGTTTTAATTAAATATTAGTGTTAATATCCATTATAATAATTTTTGTTCTCTGTATTGTTTTTTTTTGTCTAATTTCATCTATACAGTATACTTCTTTTTTTTTTTTTATATTTAGTAATTTAGCTGCCTACAGATTATGTTATCAATTGAAATAATCTTTGGAGGGCTTTAAGGCCTTTAATTTGAGGTGCCGATTGTGAATTTTTTGCTTGTCTATTTAACTCATTTACTTTGTAATCTCCGTCTATTTTCTGTTCCTCCTTGATAATGTGAATATATCACGAAAGCGCTCGGACTTTGTGTTTCCTTTTCCCTGTGGTTGTTTGCTTATATATATATATATATATATATATATATATATATATATATATATATATATATTAGTGATGTACGTCACATCCGCATCCGCATCCGCGGAACATCCGCACATTTTCTCGCATCCGCGTCCGCATCCGCACTTTGGACTGCGGATGTCGTGTGGATGTGGACCGTTGAGATAAAACGTCATTAATAAGCGGAAATTATCAAATTCTACTATATTAATAGAACTAGTTCATTGTGCGCAAAAGTGATGCAAGCGACAAGACGAGAGGCTGTTCTTGTATGAAGTTACTCTCTTGCAACCTACTTAGATCCACGTTACAAAGCTAAGTTATTTTCACCTAGTACATTAGAACGAGTTAAATCATCACTTGGCAAAGCAGTTGAAGAGCTTCAATCTCTTGAATCTGTCGCTTCGCCACCCACCAAAAGAATAAAAGTTTCAGTGACAGAACCAACACCTTCAACAAGCAAATCTATCACAGAATCTGTCTCTCAGTTTCTTGAGTCAAGCAGCAATGACGAGACCTACGCGATGTCAAAAGATGTAGTAAAAATGATCGAGAGCTATCACCAAGAAAAACGCCTGGCTGCATGTGACAATCCTATTAGTTGGTGGAAAAATACGCAGAATATCTATCCATACTTGAGTAAACTTGCAAGGAAACATTTAGCCTGTCCTGCAACAAACGTACCAAGCGAGAGATTATTTAGCAGTGCTGGATTAATATATGATGAAAAAGAAACAGACTGGCAGCAGAAAAGGCAGAAAAATTAATGTTCCTTAAGCATAACCTTCCTATAATTAAGTTTGAACATTAAACGATGAACATCTTAGTTTACTTTATTTTAATTACTCATTTATAAATATGCCTAATAAAACTTTAAACTTAATATAAATAGTTATCAAGCTAATTAAAGATCTCTTTCTATAAGGGTGGAGGTTGGGGAAAGAGGTCGGTGGGGTGCATTTGAGTTGGGTTCACGTCCCGCATCCTGGTAACACAATTATGGTTTCTAATTGTGGCTGAAACTCAACAAAATATAACGAATTTATTTGCAGACGAATTCAATAATTGATTTCTATATTAGTTAGATGCTTGATATTATTTTATATGTTCAGAGAAAAGTACAGCAATTATTGTACAATTAATCAATTATACTACATTATAGCTACAGCTCTCTCTATATAATAACTTATTATATACGTTAAACACAACAAATCTCGAATATATCCTAAAAAATAACAAAAAATGTAGACATCCGCATCCGCATCCGCGGATGTCGAAATCAAACATCCTCATCTGCATCCGCGGATGTGAAAAAAATCACATCCGCTACATCACTAATATATATATTAAAGATGCACCGATGCATGGGCATCGACCAAATTTTGCCGATGTTTTGCCAATGCCGCAGGTTTGATATTCATCAAATTAATTAAATGAAATTATCACAGAAAAATTCAAATTAATTTTCATCTGTGAAATAGTATAACATTACCAAACACGAGCGGACAGGACACAGAAAATGATTCCCAACATTTTAAATCGGATATGACTAAATGACTCGCTCTTTAATACATAGCCATTGTGGGTTTAACGGATGAATGCTCAATGCATCAAAATTAAAATGCGCTGGTCTGGTTTCAGAGCACTGGGAGATGATGCAAAAACTTGATGGGAATTCTCGGGAATCAAAACTTTCGAACAGACATAGTCAGCTTCGGGGAAGCTACTTAGCTAAAATAGAACTTTAGTGTTAAACAGTAAGAAAATAAAAAAATAAAAAAATTTACGCATACGCCTCTGGATCAGTGCTTCTTTAACTAAGTAATTCCTGTGCGAAGGACAAAATACGAGTATAAATTACGATATAAATCCTTCTAGAAAAACTTAGGAAATCATTTTCTTCATGTACACTTTCTTTAAACTCGGGTGTGCTGACCGGCTGGAGGCGCCTTTGGATCAGTATTCCATTATATAAGTAATTCCAGCGCGAAGGTTGGCAATGCCATGATTTAATTTTTAAAAGTAAGTCTCTCAGCACGATGGCCTTGGCATTCATCGAAGAATTGATGCAGCTATGAAATGGTTACTTCTATATAATAATACATTAAAAATTTCTTAAAAAATATATGGTGTAGATTAGATTTAGTGCTATCCTTTATTTCCCACTGTCCTCTAATGCGTAATGAGGCACACGAGAAAAGTCTATGCATGGTGTGAATGAACTCTGAGGCTATTATTTTCATCATACTCTCCCTACTTTCCTATAAATCTTCTTTCACAACAATTTTTTGTCAGCAGTGGCTGGCGGAAGAGGAAAGCCTTGTCTGTTTTATACTTCACTATTGCTACTATTCCTATGTGAAAGCTTTACACGTCTATAAGTGTAAGCATGGCATCACTTTTCAGTATTCTTTATTTTCATTTGCTATTTTCCTTTTTTCCCCAACTTTCTTGGACTAGCCTAGAGGGGATCTTAGGCTCTTTGCCAGCCTGTAATTCTGTTACTCTGGAAAATCAATTTGTTTGTCAACATCTGAATAATAAGGGCAACTAGAGGCTTTTTGCTTTTTATTGTGTTCCTAGTCTATTACAAAATTCATATTGAGAAAACGAATAATGCCATATTGCATTTACTGGACTTAGGGCTATGTAACTAGTTAACATATATTTACGATATCTATAGAACCATAAAGAATCTATATCGGTATCAGGAATCGGTGCATCTTTTATATATATATATATATATATATATATAGCGACGGAGACGCCTTCAGATACTTTCGGCTTTCCACACAACCGCAACGAAGATGACGTCACACTGAGCGAGACTCAAAGCATTTCCTTCGGCTCGCATCACCTCTCTCCTCGAAGGACCCGAGTGACACGTTCGGTCCCATCATGTGAACAACGTTGTAACAGGCCCTCATTGGCTTGGTGTCATTCACCTAACTTTATATAAAGAAATTCATTACTTCGCGCGTTATATAATATCGATGTCATGATCCCTGGATAGGAATTCACGAGTCCCACAGACCCAACACGCAATTCATTTCTGACCCATGAATTCCTATTAAGGGTTAATCAAGTGCACATTTATACATTTCATTTCAACTAAACTTGCATTCAAACAACTACAACTTTATCTGTTTCACTTAAATCTCATTTATTTTGTTTAATAAAAGAGGAAAACTCACTCTATTAATTTCCTTAATTAATAACATTATTTGGTCTGCAAAAGACCTGATGGCTCCAGTCTTACTCTCATAATCATCAACAACATAACCTAATTAACATTATTATAGTGCCCGAGGCTATATATATATATATATATATATATATATATGATGCGCCTCTGTGGTGTAGTGGTCAGCGTCGCTGACTACGAATCCATCGGCCCCGGGTTCGAGACCCGGTGACGGCAGCCGGCGCGCAGCAAAACCTAGCTGTTCATCCTCCCACACAATAAAGAAAGTGGTTGGTAGACAAATGGGTACCCTGGGTGGCCTAGTGGTTATGACGCTGGGCTGCTGGTGGGGCGTGGTTCGGATTCCACGTTATTAAACTGTAGGTCTAAGGCGGAGTGAAAAGCTTGACCTTCGTCAGAATGAACAATTTGGGCGGAAGCTAACCAAAGGTGTGTGTGTGTATATATGTATATATATATATATATAGTATATACTGTATATATATATATATATATATATGTAAGTAATTATCACACCCTGCTGAAGCGATGGGTAAAGTTTTAACTTATTTCAGAACTAATTAACTCTGCTTATTCGAGGTAAGGACACAAATCCGAGTTAAAATAAAAATTTTTACCTTTCTAATTTCCAACTTAAATTTAAGTTAAATAACTTATTTCCACCGAAACGATGGGTAAATTTGAACTAATTTAATTTGTAAGCACTAAATATATACTGTACAGTATATTGGTAGTGTTCATTTTGATTAACAAAACGGATAATTCTGAACATCACTATTAATTTGCGTAGAGTATACTTTATTCAGTCGGAAGAAGAGTGGGGACACGTTCTTGGAATATGCATAACTTAAAACGTCCGGCTTTAGGCCGGACAGTCCGCCTTTCGAGCACTCTGTCCTCTATCTGGAGCCACCTTGAGCCGGACGTTAATTTGTCCTCCTTTTTGAGGTCTGGCTAAAAAGAATTATATAAATTACCTCAGGTACACTTAAAATAGCGGGTACTGAAGGCCATAATAACCGTTAACGTATTTTTATTATAATTATGTAGTTGGCAACACTGCTGATAAGCCGCATTTGTTTTCAATTTCATGACTACGAGTCGGACAGTCAGTCTGGCCAAGGAGTAAAAATGAATATTCATTTCTTTCAGTTATATATATATATATATATATATGTTAACGTACGGCCACATACGCAGTGTCCTCCTTTTTGGAAATTTGGAAATGGCTACTCTAATTCAAAGTCATTTCATTTTTATGATATAATAATGAATGAGGAGGGCCACAACCTGGCACAGCGCTCAGGCCAGACGAACGCGACCCATTGCGCTAACTTCTGCGTTATAATTACCACCACCCTCGGTATTTGAGCCCCTGATTTCAGTGTCTTTAATTCACTTAGAAGGAACTGCGAATGGCCAAGTGAGAAAAATGTCTTGTGCATTGTGTGGTGGATATCGCGGGGACAGCGGTTCAAACCCACTAAGGGTATAAAAATTCACAAATTCGTTTGTACATGTATGAATGCTCACAATATATATATTATACACACACACACAGGGGGCGCAAAAGTCGCGCATCATAGGAATTTCCAGTGTTGACTATATTTTTTTTTCTTTTCCGTTGGGGATGGCTGCGAAATTAACAATAGACGAGAGAGGGTGAGCTTGGTTTTAATGCATGGAATACCAGGTACAAGAAATCGATGAATCGGTAGAGAATTTAAATTCTGTACCGATTCATCGACTTGTAGTACCTGGTATTCCATACATTAAAACCAAGCTCACCCTCTCGTCTATTGTTAATTTCGCAGCCATCCCCTACCTAAAAGAAAAAAATATAATATATTATAATCACTACAGAAAATTCCTATGATGCGCGACTTTTGCGCCACCCTGTATATACAGTACATATTAAAGTCAAAGTTAATTAAGGGGTAAGGTGAAAAATGTAATAAATAAATAACATCAGCAAATTAAGCAAATCTAGCGTGATGAAAGCGGATGGAAGAGAAGCATGAAAGACAGAGAGAAACGAACTGGCAAAAGCTTCCCAATATAGAGGTCAGTGTCCGTAGCTCAGTTTGTATAACGCCGTTTCCCAATAAGCGAAGTGAAGAGACTGAAGTCGGAGGTTCGAACCCTGATGATGCTGGCAATAATAATATGGGAGTTAGAGTAATGAGGCGCGTTAGTCGGCCTGAGCTCTGTGCTAGTTTCTTACCTTTCTGAATGAGTATTATTATTCTCTGTAGAGTGTATAGATTGTTGCCTGAAACGTATTTTGTTTGTCTTAAATGAGTTCTGTTTTGTATATATATATATATATACACACACACACACCTTGTTAACCTTGTTGCTGTTCCGTGCGTTGGTGTCTCTTCACACGGAGGACAAGCTGGTGGCCCCGCCTCTAGGTCTGGCTTGGTAGAGGAGTGAGTTGCTTTCTTGCGCTCTCCACCGTACATAGCCAGGTACACCCGGCTCATCTGGTACCGTCCTGAGCCAGGCATCTAGTCTTCTCTTGAAGACTTCAACTTTGACCCCTGTAACGTTTCTGAGGTCCTTTGGAAGCTGGTTAAAAAGTCTTGGCCCCCTGACAACCAAGCTATTTTCCTTCAGTGTTGAGGAGGTCCCTTGTCGGGCCTTTAGTTAATTTGGGAACACTACACATGCTGCCTTTCCTATTTTCCAGTGTTGTTTGAATGATAATTGGATTTAGTTTTAGGTTTGGTACCAGTTTTCGATCATTTTCCATATGTAGATTATGGTGTACCTCTCTCTTCTTCTTTCCAGGGTACAGATTTAGTTTACGTAGTCTTTCCCAGTAGTTGAGTTCTTTGCAGCCATCAGTCTTGGCTGTGAAATGCCTTTGCGTTTCTTGTAGTTTATTAGTTTCTTTCTTTTTATATGGGGACGTCAAAACTGAGCAGTATTCAAGTTTTGGTATAATCAGTGTTTTTAGCAGGGGAATCATTACTGTCCTGTCCCTTCTTTTGAACGTTCTTAGTACCTGTCCCGCGACTGTTTTTGCTTTATTTATCGCTATCTGATTTTGTGTTTCGAATTTCGCATCATCTGTCATTATTACCCCAAGATCGATCGCTTTTGTGCTTCTCTGAATTTCCTGTCTATCTGCAGCATAATATGCAGTCTGTTTAAGTTCCTCATTTCTACCATATCACAAGAGCTGAAATTTATCGGTGTTAAAATGTCATGTTGTTGTCTTCTGACCATTTGTATATTTTGTTCGTGTCCCTCTGCAAGGCCTTCACTTCATTTACATCGCTGATTTTTTTGCTGATCTTTGTATTGTCTGCAAGGATGTTACTATAGTGTTGCTGTTTATTTCGTTGTCTATGTCTGTTAGCATGATAATGAACAGGAGTGGGGCCAGTACTGTCCCTTGTGGTACTGAGCTGCGTACTTCCGATTCTGATGATGATATACCTTGAATTTTGACGACCTGTAGACGTTCTATGAAGAAGTTGTAGATCCATTTTCCCACTTTGCCTGTTATTCCCATATATTTCACTTTATGTGCTATTATACCGTGATCACATTTGTCGAAAGCTTTAGCAAAATCTGTGTATATGACATCATAGTTGTCATTGCCTTCAAGTGCATCTAGGATATTGTTGTAGTGTTCTATTAGTTGTGATATATATATATATATATATATATTATATATATATATATATATATATATATATATCACACACACACACACACACACGAAGGTGGGCTGAAAAGTAATGCCTCTACTTGAATAATTCTGTATTGTGTAGAGGTAGCCAGATAAAACCGGTTTTGTGTTGCAACTTGATATTCCCCACCCCATTCCAGATTGTGTGGAGGTAACCAGATAAAACTAGTTGTGTGTTATAGCCTAATATAGCCTACACTCATTCCACACGTTAGTTCAGTATCGATTACAATGGAAAGGAGTAAATACGTTCGCTTCAAGCAACGTGCCGTAATTGAATTTTTGACTGCGGAAAGTATTGCTCCCATAGACATTCATCAGCGAATGCAAGCTGTGTACGGCAAACAGTGTGTTGATGTAAGTACCGTTCGAAGTTTGGCGAGGCAGTGTAAAAATGGAGAAGCAGGGCAAGAAGATTCGCGAGACAAACCGCGAAGTGGAAGGCCTGCAACGGCAACCGACGAGTCTCATCGAAACTACTTTGACGAACTGATTCGTGGAAATCGTCGCATTAAACAAAATGAAATTGCTGCAATGCTCGATATCTTCAGAGAGCGAGTGGGACACATTATCAGTATTCTCGGTTACCGAAAGTCTGCGCCAGATGGGTGCCTCACATGTTCACTGCCGAGATGAAAATTGAGAGACTACGTATTTGCCAAGAAAATTTGCAGCGCTTCGAAAATGAAGATGAATTTCTGCACAGCATTGTGACAGGAGACGAGACGTGGGTCCACCATTATGACTCTGAAAATAAACGGCAATCCATGGAATATCGGCACAAAAATTCACCGCAACCAAAAAAATTCAAAGTTAAAAAATCGGCTGGAAAAGTGCTGATGACTGTTTTTTGGGATATCAATGGTGGTGTTCTCGAAGACTTTATGGAAAGAGGGACAGCAATCAACTCCGCATGTTATATTATATTGAACCCTGAAGAAACTGAAGAAGTTGAAAAAACGAATCAGGAGGGTTCGCACTAGGGATGGAAAATAACCGGAGTGTAAAACCGGTTTTCACCATCGCTATGTTCTTAAGGCCGGTTTTTACCGGTTTTCACCGATGGGATTCTGTATGCTTTTTAGGTTTTAATTGATTTAATCAAGTATGTGTAACATTTGAATTAAAAAGTTTATTATCGAACTTGATTTTTGAAATAACACTTGAGAAAACAAAGAGCATTAAGTGTCTGATCTGACATTCTTGATCGAATCTTTGTGACGAATAAACCAGCAGCTGAAAACACACTCTCGGACTCTACGCTGGTGGCTTTTATTGTAAACAACGCCTCGTACATTCGATCCGAGTTTCAAAAATCTTTCTATCATAACCCAAAGACTGTTCCACCTCGTTCTACAGTCAAGGATAATCTTCATTTCCTTTCCATTAAATTCATCTTTGACAAAATCCTGCAATCTCTCATTTTTCAAAGGAGACTTTCGAAATATGCGGCAGACTTTTCTCACCTTATTTATTACTTTTAAGTAATCTTCTCGAAGTTTTAGAAAAACAATTACGTCATCTATGTCGGACTCAAAAATTGTATCAGTGCATAAAATTTCACACTCATCTTCGCTTAACTCATGTGCAGAGTGTTCATCTTCTTCGATGGCTTCATCTTCAGAGGTAGGGTCACTTTCCCCTTCAACTGAATTTTCAGCAGTTTTGAATACAAGATATCCGAAACCGCGAGATGCATAGCATGAGCAATGCATTGCTGGTGATCAGGTACTATTTCTCTTCCAAATTTGACCATTACTGAGGCACCGTCGGTGGTGCAACCCACGACATGCTTATCCAGTCCAAGCCAAAGTCTTCCAATCTTTTCCTAACGATTGCAATAGTTTTGGTGCTATCGGAGAACCATTTATTTTCATGAGACCAAGAGACCAATGTTGATTTTCATCATGAACATTAATATATTATCTTTGGTTTTGCAAAGATGTATACTCATCCATAGTTAATGAATAGCGGATTCCTTGTCTCACCTGATTCTTGTTGTTGACCAATTCGTGTTTCTTTTTCTCATAAAAACTAAGCACCATTTTTCTGACACCATTATGGGAAGTTGGATGAGGCTTGTCGTATTTTATCTTTCTTAGGCTTTCTTGAATGAATTCACTTTTGGCAATTGATTGGAAACTCAGTCCATCTACACACGCAAGTTTCGAAATTTCCTCTTCTATGGACTTTTTTTGCACAAACTCTTCCACTGTTCTTTGTTTCTTCAATGGCTGATTAATCTGGTCGATGTTTATGCCATGAATATTTTTCATGTGGGATGATAAACTTTAAGTAGAACCTCCACAACACTTTAAAACTTTGTGACATGTCATACACTCTGCTTCTTCTTTATTCTTACGAGCGAAATGATACCAAGCATTTGATTTCTTTAACATGATGGAGTATTAAATCTTAGAATCTTAACTGATTAATGTGCAATCATGCACATAACATTCAAGACTAAAGCATCAATTATTTACACTTATAAACAAACCAAAAACGATACGAAACGAAGCAAAACGTAGAAAATGGACGAAAGTGATCGGAGACTCGCGCAAAAAAAAAAAAAAAAAAAAAAAAAAAGTGAAAACCGGTTTTTATCGTCGGTTTCGGTGATGATTAAAAATTTTCATCACCGGTTAAAAACCGGTTTTTTAAAACCGGGTTCCATCTCTAGTTCGCACCCACAAAAACGCAGTCATTGTGCACCATGACAACGCACGGCCTCATGACAGTGTTCAAACGCGAGAAGCAATTGAGGATCCGCAATTCACCGTCTTGCCGCATCCACCATATAGCCCCGATTTAGCACCATGCGATTTTCACCTCTTTCCTAAACTTAAAGAACATCGTAAAAATCGCTACGAGTCTGACGAAGAAGTTAAGGCCGCTGTGAAATTTTGGTTTCGTAGTCAAAGCTCCGAGTTTTACCGGGATGGATTTCAAAAACTCATTTATCGTTGGCGTAAATGTATGGAGGTAGAGGATGATTTTATAGAAAAGTAAATGTATCGTTTTGAAGAATAAACTCTAAGGTACATATCTGCTTTTGTTTCCATAAAATCCTTCAACCCGTTTAAAATTTGAGTGGAGGCATTACTTTTCAGCCCACCCTCGTATATTATACACAACCTTTGGTTAGCTCCCGCCCGAATTGTTCATTCTGATGGTCAAGCTTTTCACTCCACCTTAGACCTACAGTTTAACGTGGAATCCGAACCACGCCCCACCAGTAGCCCAGCGTCTTAACCACTAGGCCACCCAGGGTACCCATTTATCTACCAACCACTTTCTTTATTGACCACTTTCTTTATTGTGTGGAAGGATAAACAGCAACGCTAACGATTACACCACCGAGGCGCGTTAGTATATAATATAGTATAATATATATATATATATATATATGCGCCTCGGTGGTGTAGTGGTTAGCGTCGCTGACTACGAATCCATCGGCCCCGGGTTCGAGACCCGACAGCAGCCGGCGCGCAGCAAAACCCAGCTGTTCATCCTTCTACACAATAAAGAAAGTGGGTTGGTAGTAAATGGGTACCCTAGGTGGCCTAGTGGTTAAGACGCTGGGCTGCTGATGGGGCGTGGTTCGGATTCCACGTTAAACTGTAGGTCTAAGGTGGAGTGAAAAGCTTGACCTTCGTCAGAACGAACAATTCGGGCGGAAGCTAACCAAAGGTTATATATATATACATTAGGGTGCTTTTAAAAACTGAAAGTGTGAATTTCGGGGGAACCCCGCAAATGATGAGGTTCCGGGAGCAAATAAAGCACATGATTTTTTTGGAAAATCATCAAATATTTAGAGGTTGCCCAAAGACCCCAAAGTTTTACCCATATGCTCATTTATTTATGCGCCCTTTTTAAGTCACTTCTAGTGTTTATTAACCCATTGATACACAGCGTCCCCAAAATTAGAAATTGCATTTGTCAATTGCGTTCTGATAATCCATATTTCTTTACTTCAGTATACCAACAAATGAATTTTCTTTAATTCTAAATCGTTTTCTCTTAATTACTCACGTCTTTCGTGCATTTACGTAATGGTGGCCAAGAAGCATCACAGTTCTCATAACGGTAAGTGTTATTTAAATAATTCATATATTTCAAACGTTTTTTTACTTAGCACTGTAATGGATGGTATTATGAATTGTTTGTAAGTATAATGACTTGTTTTACCGGCAATATTTTTGTTTCCAAAAATAGTTATAAGGTTTAATTTTTATGCGTATAAAATTTTGGACGCTCTCTGCTTCAGCGTATTGCAATCATCTTTTTTCGCATCGTCTGAGTGAAATAGTGTAGTGTACCGTAGATTATTTTAAATTTATATATGGATTGGATATACTGTAAATGGTTATGTATGCATGATTTCGCAAAATTATTATAATTTTAATACATATTGTGTTCATGGGTTATCAGCCAATCATTGTTTGAACACAGATTACGGTTACAAAGAGGGTGGCTTATTTCTACACATTTTCCTGAGGTACTTTATCCATGAATGGGTTAAATTAACTTACCAATTTCACTGTTTTGTCTTATTCACAGATAACTGGTGAACGATGGCGGCATGTACAAGATCGAAGAAATCAATCTGGCTTGTGGGGTCATCAAGTCCTACTATTGCCGGTCAGCAATTACCTTCAAGAGGTGATGTATTGAAGTACCTTTTCCATCTCCACAATGAAGAGAAGAAATCCTTAGCTGAGAGTGTGTCCTTGACATCACAAGCCATCATTGAAATCTGGGTGACAGAAGGTTTACCGACGAAACATCCGCACGACGTCAAGAAGCACGTCCGAAATTGCATGACGAATGGCAGGGTTTGAAGAAGAGAATTTCGCGGAAAACGAAGACCAAATTGGACAACCAGGTGCGTTCAGGTCAAGCTTGAACAACCTTTTCGACATTGGTCACCAAAATGCCCTAAATCTTATCAAAATTCAGGAGGACAAGGACTTCCTGCTTGCTCAAAGGGAGGAGGGTCGGAGAGGAAGGATTGGAAATGTCGACAAGAAGATTGCCAAAAAAGTCGCAAGGGCCCAAGAAAGAACTGCTCAGGAATTGAAGCGGAAAGACAGGCATGTGCAGGAAATGGAAGAAATCTCTGCTACCGTTGTTATGGAAACCTCATCGTCAGCGTCATCAAGTGAGGAAACAAGTCCCGAAAGAAAGCCAGTTACATCGTCGGCTCCAAAACATCGCCGTGGGACGACGGCAATCAGTTCGGAGGTCGCTGCGGCATTGGACCGCACGCGGATGAGCGACAGGGCAGCTGCTCGTGTTCTCATCCCCTTTGGCATGCAAATGGGTCAGGACATAAGTGAGATGTGCCTCAGTCCAAGTGCTATTCGGGCCAGCAGATCCAGGTACAGATCAGCCCACGAAGCAGAGGTGAGAGCTTCCTACAAGCCTGAATGCCCTCTTGTTCTTCACTGGGATGGAAAACTTATGGCAGACTTAATGGGAAGAGACAAAATCGACCGTTTAGCCATCTTAGTTACCGGGGATGGGATGAGCAAGATTCTAGCCATCCCCAAACTCCCAGACTCCAAGGCAGAAAGGACAGCAATCGTCATCATCGAAGCCATCGAAAACTGGGATCTTGGCCAGAAGATCAAAGCTCTTTGCTTTGACACGACAGCCACCAACACCGGCATCCATGGAGGAGTGTGTGTGCGAGTAGAGCAGGCTCTCGGGCGTGAAATGATTTACTTTGCGTGTCGACATCACGTGCTGGAACTGCTGCTTGAAGCAGTATTTTCTTTCTTTGTTGGAGACCTTTCCAAAGGACCTGAGATTACGATTTTCCAGAGCTTCCGTAATGTTTGGCCGCAACTGAAATTGAATGAATACTCCACTGCCGCGGACGAAGAGGACACGGCTGCAGTGATCAGTCCCTGGGCCGAGAAGATGATTCATGAAGCAAATGACCTTCTGAAAGTGAAGCATCCCAGAGATGACTACAAAGAGCTTCTTGAACTTGTAGTCATTTTTTGGGAGGAGTACCTCACGGACGTCGGAGTCCTGTGTTCATGGCTCCAGGGGCTTTGCACCGAGCACGGTGGATGGTGGAATTTACTCTTTCAAGATTTGGATGTTCAGATACCAGTTCACGATGCACATGAACCAATGTCCTTCAACATCTCGTGGAGCAAGTAGCAGTGACCGCCTGATTTCTGGGTTGCGGGACTTCTGTCTCTTCGTTGCTCAAGATTACGTCCTTCCGTGGTTTTCAGCAAGAGAAGCAGCAAGCGCTCCACGAAGCGACTTAGCCCTCCTTCAAAAGTTGCAAAACACCAACGCCGCTGGGTACAAGAGTTTTAATCGGCATCTCTGGTACCTCAATGAGGTAAACGTGGGCCTTGCACTATTCGATCCTGCAGTCGATGATGATGAGAAGCGGAAAATGGTAGAGAATATGAATTCCGTTGAAGGGTCAGAAGCTCCCCCCCGACGAGTCTGGATTCCAGATCCAAGAGGAAAGACCCTGGCAGACTTTTGCTCTTCCAATACGTACAATCTGTTCACCCTTCTAGATCTTCCGGTCGATTTCCTGCAAGAGGATCCATCAAACTGGGAAAACAACACCAGCTTTGGTTCAGCAAAGATCAGGGTGGATTCCTTAAATGTAGTGAATGATGCAGCAGAGCGAGGCATAGCATTGATTCAAGAATTCACGAAGGCTGGAAGGACTCGGAACGAAGAGCAGATGCAGTTCATGATTCAAATCGTCGAAGAACATCGTAAAGTTTGCCGACAGCCTCCAAAGCCACTTTGATGAAAAAATGAACGCCAACACTCGAGGTGTCATGTACTTTAATCGTTAATTATGAATTTAGTGAATATACTCACACGATATATTTGTTCTGAATACTTATTGGATGTATATTGGAATGCAATTTATCATTTAAACTGAGAATTAAAATTTCCATTGCCCTATAAATTGAAAATACCTATCAGCTGTGGGCAACCTCTAAATGTTGTTGGATTACAAAGAAATTTTGCCTGTTCTGTTTTCTCATGTATCCTCACAAAATAAAGGGTTCCGCTCCCTTGCATTTTCATTTCGCATTTTTCACCATATACCATAAACACACCCTAATATACTATATATACACACACACTGTAGATATTAAAACTCCCATGATTATTAAAGGCACCACTCGATTATTTGTCGCATTCCAGCCTTGGAACTTGTGGATTACGTTTAAAAATCGAAATAATATTTTTTAATTGTTAACGCTCGTCTACTTATGAGAGATTTTTGTTTTGTCTCGACCTGAAAGAATTTTTAACTGTGGAAATGTTTCAACAAAGCTTAATTATTCTAAATAACTAATTTAAACATAGCATTACTTTGAATTAATAAAATGAATATCGATTTCACCTGATAATAGTGACGGATTCACCGATCCGACCACATCAGATGGAAACTGCGCACGTACCAAGTTGCCAAGAAGTTTCCCTCTTCACGTAATTCAACTTTATTCGAACCCGAGACATATACTTCGCGAATTTTAAGTTTGCGCATCCGCTTTGAATAAATAAATAAATAAATAATACACCTATATATAAACTGTTGCCTTTATTCCTTACATAATTGTATTAAAGTAAATGACAAAAACGAGGGATTAAATTATTTATTAATGTTTTTATAATAAAATTCCTAAACGAATTTCTCCTTATTTTTTATCAAATATTTTCAATCGAATAATTAAATGAATTGAATAACTAAAAAGTCTTTTGTTTCCAACAGACTATTTTCGTATTGAAAAGAATGAAGAAGAAAAATACGCGTTTTCAAAGTAATTTTCCCCCATTACCTTCTAATACCATTTTAGTATTTTATACAGAAAAGCTTTCGTAAACTATAAAATGCCAGCGACACTTTTGGCTTTAAATCCCCGAAGGACGTGAATAAATCATAATATCCTCGGTTTTGGTTGCTGGAGCGAGACGCCGCCTCAAGCATCATGCGCGCGCGCGAATAGACAAAGTGTGTATATTCTCTAGCGTTGATGAGATATAGGTGATATGAATGTGATTGTAATTGAAATGGGCGCATTACTGTCGCCTTGGGGAGGAAACGCAAAATTGTGATGCATCTTGCTGTGATGAACCACACGAGGAAGCCTCGTCAGTACACTGACCCTTTGCGTATTTGGCAATGATACCGGGAGCTCGTACCTTGAATGGGTATATGGAAGGGGCGGTGCTTCGCGTAAAATAGTGAAGTCTTTCCTAAAATTTGAACTTCCTCGGTTGACGTGTCTTGAATGTTGATAATATATACGCAAAAGTCTCGGGCAACTCGGCACTACGCCGTACAAATATAGCGACACGCATTCGGTAAAGTAATTTTTACCGATTATAAACAATTAAAATAATACCCAAATTATGTACTCGTAAGTTACTGAACCAACATCTCAATGCGGAGGATACCTCAGACAAGTTTTACGAAAGAGTACTCGCACTTCCTATCCTCATAAACATCGTCCAACGAATATTCTAAAGTTCACAAATGAAGCCGTTTTTCGATAAACTCATTATTCTTTCGTAAATAAAATAAAAAACAAAAACAAAAAAACTCCTTTAAATGTTAGTATAAAGGCCAATGTGAAATAATCGGTCGAATTTTGTGACAAATGAACTTAGTAATGTTTTTTTCTACTCCCATGTAGAAATATGGCTCCGAAGCTCACTATTTCTGATGAAATAAACCATACCCTAACTTATACAAAGAATGTTACAGTCAAAAGTAATAAGTGAAAAACCGTTGGTTTCAAAGAGAGGTGTTCAAAAACTAATCAAGAAATACAAATTAGAAACGGGTTCTAATGATGCGGTCAATAGCGTTACTTGACCTCAGAAAGTATTGAAATGTTGCTGTTCCTCGTTTACTGTTTTAAATCGTGGTGTTAAATTTTGTAGAAATTAAAAATGGTCACGTCCAGAAAGCTCATTTCCCGACTACGTGGTGATGAGTGTGCCCCGAGGGTCACCCGAGCCCGAGCAGAAATAGGGGAAGTGACCACCCAACCACACCCGATGCCAGTAGTTGGGAGCGAACTCAAAGTCTCGGATTCGGATTAGGCTTCAAATTTGAAATTTTTTTCTTCGATTAAAGTACAGATATTCGGATTCGAGCCGTATTAGCGTTCATTCTTGAGTTAAAGTCTTATTTTTCGTCTCTTTTGCGCTCATTCTAGGATTTGATTAGTCATCGTACGTTAGAAAATGTTTATGGTAACGTTATTTCAGTCTTAAGAAGAATGTACCTTCCGCGATACGTCCATAAATAATTTAGAATGGCTGCAGTGAGTGATACAAAAGATGTTTAAACCAGGGTTGTGGAGTCGGAGTCGGAGTCGTGGAGTCGCACGTTTCAGGGCGGAGTCGGAGTCGGAGTCGAATTTTTACAATGTGTGGAGTCGGAGTCGAATTTTTACAATGTGTGGAGTCGGAGTCGGAGTCGGAAAATTTTGGACCGACTCCACAACCCTGGTTATAGCCACTAGGTTAAGAAGGGTTATTCAATTTTAAGTAGGACTACTAGTGGTTAGACCTTAATTATGTTTAAGAGAATCTTTTTCATTTATATATATTATTGGAAAAAATAAAAATCCCTTAATATGATAATATCTACAAGTCAATATCCTTCTTAATATTTGAATGTTCCCTTATCCTAGAAAGTAACCTGACGATTCATGTGGTGGTGATGAAATGTCTTATTATTATGATAATTATAGAGTGAAACACTAGAGGAGTCGGAGTCGTATATTTAAAATGTGAGGAGTCGGAGTCGGATTTTTAGATTTTTTACAATGTGTGAAGTCTGAGTCGGAGTCGGAGTCGAATTTTTACAATGTGTGGAGTCGGAGTCGGAGTCGGAAAATTTTGGACCGACTCCACAACCCTGGTTTAAACTAGAGTGCAAATAAATCGAGTCATAAAGAACGGGAAGGGCTGAAGAGAACAATTTCATTTGAATGACCGCAAAATGCAACAGAAGTACACAAACAACATCGGCACAACAATGGCGCTCGATGGAAAAAATGTGACGAGCGAGAATAATGCCATATTAGTGACTATTTAAAAAGTTCCAAAGAGGATAAATGCGAGATGCACTGAGAGAGAAAGATTAACCCTTCACGAAAATATAACCCTTTTCAGCAATAATTTCACCAACGAAAATTTCTTAAAAATATATTAAAAAACAAGAACTATGTCGAAACGACATCAATGTCTCCTCCTCTATTTGTGAACTTGGCCTTTGGTGCAAGAACCCGAGTCTTCCTCGCGACACATCGTCTTGTGATGATCTACGTATATGCGAGTGAACTTTATTCAGTTTTTGTTGGGTGGTTCAAAAGTTATGGCGTGTACGCCCACTTGACATCTTCACTCTATTTTGACCTTGATCTTTAATTTAGGGACCTGAGTTTTGGTTAAAACACATCGTTTAGTGATCGTCCATATGAATGCAAAGTTTCATCAATTTAGGTTGAGTTGTTAAAAAATTATGATGTGAACCTCCATTTGACCAATGACCTACGGTACATTTCAATATAATACATACAATGGAACATTCCTGCCTTCTAAATTTTGGAATAAAATATTGTGATTCACCTTGTCGTATGCCTTTCTTATATCCACGAAACAACAGTAAATTGGTGAATTGCTATAACTGTATTTAAATAAATTTTTCTTCAATGCACAAACACAAAAATCTGTTGAGTGGCATCTTTGAAAACCAAACTGATGATAGATAGTTTTACATACCCTGATACCTTCATAATTCTGTCAGACCGTAACAATGAGCTGGCACGTGAAAAGAAATTACGAGATATGAAAATTCACTACATCCTTACCATACTCCGAATGTCATTTGATAAACCATTTATACCCGGAGAAGAACCTATCCTTGAGAGTCTTTAACAAGACGTATAATCTCAGGTATTGAAGTCTATTAAAAAGATTAACATTCCCACGCTTTAAAGAATGTATGAATCGTATGTTTTCCACAAATTTGTAATTTCTGCCTTCTACACACCCTTTCGATCGTTGATGGGAGAGTATTCTTGGTACTATTTCCTTCTTAATAAATTTTCATCAATTTTTAGCATTAATTAACCATTTCACTCCCGCTTATGAAAACCAATGAACACCCCTCCCAGACAGATTTTTACAATTAAATTTCAATTCAGTAATAAAATTTTAAATCGAATTAACTTAGGTTTGGCGGTGAAGGGATTGAGTTTACCTCGTACGATTTGAGGCTCTAACAGAATCTTCCCGTTTACACGCCTTATCGCTACTTTATAATCATTTCTACTCTACTCATTTTCATGTGAAAATGAAGAGGAGTCCTGGTCCTATTCTCGGTCTACCAAAGGAAGACGCCATATATTTTAAATATCTTTTAATTCCCTTTTCAAGGGAACAATAAAATCATTTCATCCAGGAATAATTTCAGTGTGACAAAATTTCAATAAAGGCTTCCTACTTCCGTAAGTAATATATATATATATATATATATATATATATATATATATATATATATATATATATATATATATATATATATATATATATATATATATATATATATATGAGTGATCAAAAGTATCGATAATTTTATTGCTACGGACAAATGAATGTATATAAGAAATAACCGTTTACATATGTGAGTCTTCCTGCCCTCTGGCGTCTGCAGTCTGAAGCAAAATCTGCTACCATGAGTCAGTAGTTGGTTGGAGCGTTTAAAAGGAGGGTGTGTTTTTGCAGTACGTATAAATCTCTGAAGTGGAACAACGCGCGTTCGGAGACGAACGAAATGATTAAAACAGTTTTTGGAAATGATGCTCTCAGTGTAGCTAACGTTTACAAATGGCACAAAAAGTTTAAAAATGGAGAAACATCGCTTAAAGACAAGGAATGCAGTGGCTGCCCTTCCACTTCTCGTACGGATGAAAATGTCCAACAGATTCGATTTTTGGTACGAGCAAATGTTTCTCCATTTTTAAACTTTTTGTGCCATTTGTAAACGTTAGCTACACTGAGAGCATCATTTCCAAAAGCTGTTTTAATAATTTCGTTCCTTTCCGAACGCGCGTTGTTCCATTTCAGAGATTTATACGTAGGCTACTGCAAAAACACACCTCCTTTGAAGCGCTCCAACCAACTACTGACTCATGGTAACAGATTTTGCTTCAGACTGCAGACGCCAGAGGGCAGGAAGACTCACATATGTAAACGGTTATTTCTAATTTGTATTCATTCGTCCGTAGCAATAAAATTATCGATACTTTTTGATCACTCCTCGTATATATATATATAAAATTTCAAAGTGAACTTTGTATTTTGCATTAAAGATATTTTTCGAAAATCACTTTGCGTTTGAATAAATTTAAAGAAAGGCTCTTCTTCTGCGGGACAAAATTTATTTACAAATACTTTTGGATTTCAGAACCAAATTTATCCATTTTTTTTCATTCTTCGAAAACATTTCTGAAATTTATTCCGGTAAACGAGTATATATTTTACACCGCGTTCGAATGATTGGGTGTGGCTTTAGTTTTAATTCTTCTTTTAAAGTAGCTGTGGTTTTATTTTTAAAGCGTACAAAAAGTGGATTTATGATCACGGCACGCGTTGAAACAGTTTATAAATGGTTGTTCAGTAAGAAAATGTTTATTTTTCAGATATGTTGGTTTGTCAAAAAGTTAATCAACACGTGACTTGGTTTGTTAAAGAAATTAATCAACCTTTTCAGCATGTTCACTCGTTTATCAAAGAAATTAATCCATCTTTTCAACATATTGACTTGTTTGTCAAAGAAACTAACCAACCTTTTCACCATTTTGAGTTGGTTTGTTACTGGTATAGGAAGAACTCAAATTATTATTATTATTATTATTATTATTATTATTATTGCTATTTTATTATTACATTTTTGTCGACCCAGCCCTCTGCAATTTTTCTTCTCAAGTGAGTAACACCAAATTTGCGGGGCAGGTAGACAGCGAAGACAAAATATACATGATGTTTCAGGTCGACCCTAGAAATATGGAAATTGGCGTAATTTATAGTTTATATTTGGTATTTTGGTATTTCTAGGGTCGACCTGAAAAACCCTGTATTCCTGGCACGTGATCTCCAGGATGCGACTCTTCAAAAGGGGGGGGGGTAACTATAGGGACTGCTAGATTTTCAGGATAATTTGGAGGGTGACAAGGGAGAGTGATGTAAGTGCATTTTTTACAAAATTTTGATACGTAACTTGGAGAAGATGAAGACAAATTTATTAAATTGAAAGTTTAAATAATAATAATAATAATAATAATAATAATAATAATAATAATAATAACATCTTATATTTGCCGACTCGCAATGTCAATTCTTATGTACGGTAAGTCATTAAGTCTCAAAATCAAGGAACAAATTTTTTTTTGAAAAATGCACTTGCATCACTTTGTCACTTTCCATTTTTCTTCTGAATTACGGGTTAGGTGGGTTCTTTAGACCAAGTGAAGCAAATGCTAAAATTTCCGGGACCAACCTTTGCTTCTATGACGGAGGGGGTACTGAATACGGATGTTTACGCACGTTTATAGATTACATACACATTCCTTCCTCAATTGATTTTAGTCAGATTTAGGGGATCGTGAGATATTTAGCGACCCAATACGAAAAAAGGATCGATTCTTTGAAATAAACTCTTTTCGAAGTAGTGACTAACTATGGGATCATACGTTTAAGGACTTTGCGGAGTTCCTCCCTCAACAGATTTGAAAATTTAAAAACTTTGAATAATGACTATCAAATGCAGGTAACATTAACCATCGCGAAATGAGAAATCACATCGCGCGGAACCTTTGTAAGGTTGTAAGGTAAGGTTATATGATGCAAACCCACGAGGGAAAAGTAAAAATTATTCCAAGGCCTTTCGTGTATTCAGCAGTACACCTCGTCAGGGAATGAAGGGAGAAGGTGAGATGACGAAAATATATACATTGGTACAATGGAACAAAGAAATAGAAAAGATTAACATAAGATTAGAATAAGATTAGCGAGCGTTTATTAAAGGCAAAACATTTTAACAGGCTTTGGAGTACGTACGTTAATAAAATGCTAAACTGAAAATTAAGAGAAATATTAAAAAATAATGGTCTTCCTAAACAGTTTCTCAGTATCAATCCGTCACTACCATATCTGTACGGTTCAGTTAAAACACACAAAGTTAACTATCCCATGAGGTCTACTGTCAACTCAGTAGGTTCCGTAACCTATAAGCTATCTAAATGGTTAGTTAGTTTATTAACGTCGCTAGTTGGCTCTATTTCCAAATCACATACTGTAAATAGCATGGATCTTATTGACAAACTGAAGTTTCCAAATTATCCTATTTTCAAACTGGTAAGTTTTGATGTTTGCTTATTATTCACAAAAGTTCCTGCTGATGACCTACTTGATTTTTTAAAAGATAAGATTTCTGAATATTCTTTCCCCGTTCAACACAACACTCTTATTGAGTTAATTAAGCTTTACGTCAAAGATTGTAAATTTCAGTTTTAAAATACATTTTATGCTATGTCGTTTGGATTGGCAATGGGAAATACCCTCTCACCAGTATTAGCTAATTTATATATGGAATTTTTTGAAAGTAGAATTTTGCCTACTATTGTTAATTTTAACCTCGTTTGGTACCACTATATACTGTAGATGATATTTTATGCCTTTGGCGTAACAATTTGGATGTTGACTTATTTCTTGGTAGGCTCAACAATTTAGTCCCATCTATTAAGTTCAATGTTGAAAAAGAAAATGATGGATGCCTATCTTTTTCTGGATCTAAAAATTTGGAGATGCGTGAGTCGATTCAAATTTCAAGTTTTTCGTAAGCCTACTAATAACAACTCTTATGTGCATTTTTAGTCTGACCATCATCCCTCGATTAAATCTTCTATTTAATCGAGTCCTGAATTTTTAGATTCCGAGTTATGCAAAATCATGAATATCGGTACTAAATTATGTTATCCTATTTCATTTCTAGATAACTGCCTTAAGAAAGCCAAGAATAGGTATTATAATAGTGTAACTGTAAAGGAATTTGAGCGTAAAAATATCCTTAGCCTACCTTACCATGTTAATTTTCAATATCTTCCGACTTTACTTAAAGCAAATGGCATCAATATAATCTTTAAGTATGATATAATAATACTGTTAAATCACGCTTAATAAAGAATAGCCCGGATAATGCGGTTGGCTGTGTATTCGATCGGATGTACACATTGTAATTCAGTATATATTGGTCAAACGGGAAAAACTTTAGATATAAGGGTAAAACAGCAAATAATTATAATGCATTATTTAGCCATATATATGGATGTAATCATAGTATCAAGTGGGATAGTTCTAAAGCGCTCGTTAAAAACACGCATATAATTGAAAGGAATATTCTAGAATGTGCATTTATCCATTTTAAAAATAATTTCAATAACAGCGCGGGAATGTATAAAATTGACAATATCCTGTTAAAATGTCTTTTGCCTTTAATCAACGCTTGTTAATCATGTGCTAATCTTTATTTCTCTCGACTTATCCCTTCATTCCCTGACGAGGTGTACCGCTGAATACACGAAAGACCTTGGAACCATTTTTTCTTTTCCTTTGTGGGTTTGCATCATTTATTCATTTCACGTGTTTAATTGTGAAATATATATATGTATATATACACTGTGTATATAGGGATCCCGATAGGACCATGTATTGTATGATTTTAATACCTTTTTCCTACTAACATTATAAACGTTGTTCAACGTCTATTACCAGTCGATCATGACCTTTTTTCTTTACTTTTCTGGCGAAGCATAATTTTCTTCAATTTTTTCTATCGTAAAATCACATTAACAAAAGCATAAACGAAAAAACTTTCCTAACTTTAGAACTCAAACGGGATACTTCACCTTTTTTGTGACCATAAGATGACTGTTTAGGGTTTTATAGTTTACATGTTGGTGAAAATTTCACGGTTTCACCAAAAAATAACTAAATGTAATTGTTTAGCTCGTATTTTTTTTTAATACTGCATGAAATATATCAAAACAAGAACGACATTAATGTCTCCTACTCTCTTTGTGACCTTGACCTTTGGTGCTCAGACCCTGAGTCCTGCTCGCGGAACATCGTCTTGTGATCATCCATATGAGTGTGAAGTTTAATCAATTTATGTTGAGTAGTTAAAAAATTATGGCGTCCCCCTTCATTTGACTTTTGACCTATATTTGTGACCTTAACCTTTGATACAGGGACCTGAGTCTTGTGATGGTCCATATTTGAGTGAAGTTTCATCAGTTTATCTAAAGTAGTTCAAAAGTTATGGTATAGATCTTCATCTGACCCTTGCCCTCTATCTGTGATCTTGACCTTTGATGCAGGGACCTCAGATTTGCTAAAAACACATCGTCTTGTAATGATCCATATATGTGTGTGACGTTTCATCAGTTCATGATGAACGGTTCAAAAGTTACGGCATGGATCTCCGCTTGACCTTTCACCTCGATTTGTAACCTTGACCTTTGATGCAGGGACCCGAGTCCTGATGAAAAAACATCGCCTCGTGATCATCCCATATGGATGTAAAGTTTAAGCCGAGTGATTCAAAAGTTATGTCACTGATCTCCAGTTGCTCTTTTGATCTCTATTTTTTACCTTAACCTTTGAGTTAGGAACCTGATTCTTGCCCATAACACTTTGTTATATGATAATACATATATGTGTCAAGTTTCATCAAGTTTTGTTAAGCAGTTCAAAAATTACAGCCCGGTTACGAAAGCGTGACGAACAGACGGACGAACGAACAGCCGGACACGTGCAATCCAGTATAGCCCCTCCATTTTTTTTGGTCGGGAACATAATTAACCAAGCAACAGATAGGCCATAAAACGTAATTATTTCATATTGATAAATCACAGTGAGAAAACTTTTCAGTGTTGAAATTTAACCCGAGACTGCAAAGGCGAATCAAATCATCGTGCACAGCGGGGCCGAATTGGACCCCGCTATGCATTCCAGATTACAGTTGTTTTTCAGTGTCACTAATTTCAGTGATGACTTCAAATGACGCTATCAATCTGGATTAGGCAATGATGAAAGGTGGTTAATGTTACATCAACTTAAACACTGACTTTAAGAATCAACACTAAAGTATTGAAGTTACACCGATATATCAAAAATATTCAGTGTTTTGTTTCAGTCACAGTTCAACTGCTTCGAATGTTGTCATGCGCAACTTTTAATATGCTTTTGAAATTCACTGCTGTCACAAAACTGATTAACCTTCATCCGCTCACTGTCAACTTATCATCAATGTTGTCAACGTTCAATCATGTTACACCCGTTAACTGCTACCTGAGTATTAGGGTGGATCGATTTTACATTTTTTTCGATTTCCATATTCTAATAGAGACAAAACCTTGCGCATGCATGAGAAAATAGCCTCTGCAAAATCTTAGCTTAATAGGTAATCATCTTCTGCCCCCGGCAGAGCGATGAAAATCATATTTTAGTAGTCAAAAACGTATTTTTAAACCCTAGCCTAGAGTCATAAAATTTTGCGTGTGTGTTATTTCATGCCTAAGCAACGATATAAATGCTATGGGAAATATATAAATGCATTATTTAAGACAAAGAGCCGATCTGAAAATATGTATAATATACATATTTTCAGATCGGCTCTTTGTCTTAAATAATGCATTTATATATTTCCCATAGCATTTATATCGTTGCTTAGGCATGAAATAACACACACGCAAAATTTTATGACTCTAGGCTAGGGTTTAAAATACGTTTTTGACTACTAAAATATGATTTTCATCGCTCTGCCGGGGGCAGAAGATGATTACCTATTAAGCTAAGATTTTGCAGAGGCTATTTTCTCATGCATGCGCAAGTTTTTGTCTCTATTAGAATATGGAAATTGAAAAAAATGTAAAATCGATCCACCCTACTGAGTATACTAGTATACATTAAAAATAATGCCTTAGTCTCTCTTTCACCTCATATATATATATATATATATATATATATATATTATATATATATATATATATATATATATTATGTGTGTGTGTGTGTATTTTCCTTGTATTTTTAAAACTCCAATTTTTTTCCAATTTCAGCGGTATTTTCTTTAGATGTTGTTGTTCCTCTTCTAATAGTTTCAAAACCAATCAGCGCTAAATAAATTGTGACAAAGGCATTTTTCTCTGCTCGGCTAAAAGCGAAATCCGTTTTGACTTTTAGCTGCCTAACGGAGGATAATTGGCTACGAAAAGGCGGTCTGAGCGCCGTTCATCCAGGTGTATTGCTTAAAAGGTCAGGTCATTTAATTATACAACCTTTTATACGGCAGGTAAAATTTTAAACGGATATATATATATATATATATATATATATATAATATATATATATATATATATATATATATATATATATATATATATATATATATATATATATATATATATGCCGCCCAAGTTGATCGAACACCGAACATTTTTGTAAATTTTCATCCGTGACTATATTTTACCGAGTAGGTAGAACATCTCAAATATTTTATATTTTCAAATTATTAACTAATTTCGCTCGTGTTAAATTGCGTCTACAAGAGAGTTTAGAGAAAGCGTTGTTTTTTTAACCATATACAATGATTATTTTTTTAGAATTTCACTTGCATTTAGTATTTTAATTAAAAAACACGAAGTCTAGAAATCGTCTCTTTTGTCTCCTCACCTTTAACACACCTCTGATTGGTTGTAGGTTAAATTATTAGGTTAACCTCAGTTAACCTAACCTTGCGTAACCTAACTTCAAAAACGTAAGTTGTATAAAACAATCCGACTTATTTGCAAAGTTCGACCTAATTGGTAAAAAAGGTGGCTTGCTATTGGCGCTACTTGGGGATGTAGGCATATGGATAGTATATATATGTATATATGAAAATTATTTCACGAAAGTAACACGTGAATAATATTTATGATGAAAATAGCCACGAAGGAAAAAGGAAACACAGAATGGTGCTCAAGCGCTTTCGTCTAATGACATCCTCATCCTGAGTATATATATATATATATATATATATATATATATATATATATATATATATATATATATATATATATATATATATACTTCAAAATTAAACACTTAAATTTAATAGATGGTACACTGATACACACCCATATAGAAAAAATAAAACCATTCCAAGGCCTACTTGCATATTCCCTGACGAGGCAAAGGGATATACGAAAACATTTGGAATCGTTTTCGTTTTGAATATATATATATATATATATATATATATTAGAACAAAGAAATTAATTGTAGTACTTACATGGGTATGTGTATAGGAGGGGATGTAGACGATGTACCAAACTTGTTTTTGCTCCTTTAAATTTCAGTACGAAGAATTATTTAAAATACGTGATGGAAGAGAGATAACCCAAACACGAATTCTACATCTTTTACTCGGGAACTTTTTGGAATCCAAAAATACTTCAACTGATTTTTTTTTTTCTCTCTTTCCAAGTACCGGAGTCACACCACACGCTCGCCTCTCCACACCAGTTCGATACCGATAAAATCCATGAAAACTCAAGAAATACGATTTTTCGCTTAAAAAATGGATTCCTTTTTACTAAAATTATTTTATTTTTATTATTTTATTATTATTATTGGTTTAAGTTTCTTTTTAAGACTAAGGTAAATATCAGCCTCTTCACTGTAACAAGCCAAGCCTTAGTTGGAGTTTTGCCGACCTCTGGAAAAGAAAATACAGTGATATTACGTAATGCAAAAAAAATAGATAATAAATATATATATATATATACGATAAATAACGAATAATTAACATGAAATAATGATCTATTTTCTAGATTTCATAAGTATCGAATATATTTATTTATAATCCAAATTTTGTTTTTTTAAGTGTACTCCTGTTTATAATTATAATTTTATGTACATGATTCTGCTCTCTCACACACACACACACACACACACACACACACACACACACACACTTACTTCCCTTCTTTCTCACTTTGACTCTTGTTTTATCTGTGAAACTCTCTCTCTATAATTGTCTCTTTTAATACATAAAACGGAAATTAAATGTCTGACGTTCAAAGGATAATATTAATGTGCTTTGACACCTCTTCTCTCTCTCTCTCTCTCTCTCTCTCTCTCTCTCTCTGTTGGAAATACAACCGTCTGAAAACGAAAAAAAAAACTTAGAGGATTAAATGATTTTTTGTGAAAAGTGTCGTTTCAGTGAAGGAGTTTTGGGCTCCGGAAAGAAAATATAAAGGAAATTATACCTTCATTTTACACGTATCGTGTGTGTGTGTGTGTGTGTGTGTGTGTGTGTGTGTGTGTGAGAGAGAGAGAGAGAGAGAGAGAGAGAGAGAGAGAGAGAAGAGAGAACTACTGTAAAAATGTGAATGTTGCCAAGAAATGTGTAAGTGCAATGCGTAAAGATCGTGTACACGAATGCAATCTCGTTATAGAAGGAACAACGAGTTTCTGAATTGATAACTTAACTGAACCGGTCTGGACCTGTCCGCACCAGTTTGATCACTATTTTTCAGTTCTTGCGAGTAGAAAGTTTGACAAACTACTCGCTTTCTTTAATATGTAATACAAATAATGCTCGAATAACATGTTTCCGGTACAGTATGTGTGACTTAACTGTGTAAAATAAGTATATTTGGATTCTGGACCGGTCTTGAGTTGGGAGAAAAAAATAAAGATTGAGAAACCCTAAAATTGTCATGTGTCAGAAATAATGTTATGATGGAGCTTCTTTTTTTTTTTTTTGAGTTATCACCAAATATTGTTCCCACAAGAAAAAAATATAAACAACCAAAAATTAAAATAGGAATGTAGCAGTTACCACATTCTCAACTCTCAAAAAATGTAATTTCAATTTACATTTAAAATCTCCCATTATTTTATCAACGAAATAAAGCTGAAAATATGCTTTAACTCTCGGAATAAGTAAACCGTTGTTTGCGCGTTGGCTTCTGTTAATGTACAAAGATAAGTCGTGAGTAATATCGTGACCTTTTGTTCCTTCGCGCCACTCTAAACCCCCCAATCACTATCCCCCCTCCAGAACTGAAATTTCTTCAACTAAATCAGTAATTTATTACCTAAACTATTCATATGAAACGTTACACAAATAGTTTTCAGAGAAACCATTGGTTATATTATCTATTAGCATTAATATACTTTTGAAAAAAAAAATCGGGTCTTTCCTGTTTTATTAACTGTTTCCGATTTTTATGAAAACAACGTGATATGTACAGTTTTTTACGCTGATTTAAAAATTATAAACCATTTCATCGAGAAATACTTAGGTTAGGTTAGGTTTAGTTAAGTTAGGCTTATTAGGATTTGATGTTTTCTAGGACACTGTTTTTCTTTTGGTATTAAGTTATATTCTTGTAAAAAATTTACTGCATTTTCTTCTGTGTCAGTCTTCCTATATAATTCTATAAAATTAAATTTGTCAGTTATTGGAAAGTAAAAAGATGTTGAACTATAGTCTATGCTTGCAGCGGAAGAACAAAATAGATGCGCAACGCCACCGTTTAAAAAATAGCCTAGCCTATGCTTGCAGTGATAGAACAAAATAGATGCGCAATGCCACCGTTTAAAAAATAGCCTAGCCTATGCTTGCAGTGATTACACCGTTCTAGTACTTTTTGTAGTATTCTATAATTTACTTTCATTTCAAAAAAAATTATTTTTAGAATCATTGTATTATTTTAAAATTTCTATAGCCTCCGCTGTTTCAAACATTTGCTAGTTTCTGCACATTATAACTTTTTGGTTATATATTTCTCGATGAAATGGTTTATAATTTTGAAATCAGCGTGAAAAACTGTACATATCACGTTGTTTTCATAAAAATCGGAAACAGTTAATGAAACAGGAAAGATCCAAAAAATCAAACGTGACGAAACGCAGATTTGATAAGACGTGGTATCAGTGCCTTGGAAACTAAGAGTTTGTATTTTCTTTTCGTTACCACTGTTGTAAAGATATGAAAACTAACGAAGTTCAGGTGAAAGCTTAAGCTATAATTTAATTATAACAGAGCAAAATAAAGTTACCTATTTAAAATACTGGAATGCTAAAATAGTAGCATATAATAATCTATCATATATATAACTCCATTTGAATTCAATTCCTTCCTCGTTCTCACGTCAATGAGTAGTGTGAAAGCAAAAAATTAAAAACAAAACATTTTAGTGACAAAATATTTTGATTTGGGTTTCCATTCAATTTACATCTCTCTGAAATTACTGTAAATACAATGCTCAAAGTTAAAGAACACCTCTACGGATCTATATTTTTCTTGCGCAATTATTTTCATTCAGTTCATAATGTAATATAGAAATGCACAATGCACTATAATAAAGTAAGTTTCTTGACTAATGACCGTTTAATTAAAAACAACTTATTAGTAACGTTTGGATCTCTTTTATTTGGTATAAGAGAAATTAGCTTATAAAAAGCAAGTATATACTGATTAAGTTTAATCAATACAGATGGAATTAAAGGTAACATCCAGAACCCCCTATTCCCCCACCCCCCACGAGTGTGCGGGGTGAACTTTGAGAGTCACTCGAGCTTCAGCAATCACAAAGCGGGTGACCGGCCCAATTTCAACCGTGGTGGCGGTGTGAATCGAACCAGGGCCTTCGCAGAACCTGAGTTCAATCTCCAACCAACCTGCGGCGTCACGGGTACTCAGATGGAGTTCAAGACCGAAAATTAGCTCCGCGAAGAAGAATCTTTGGGATGAGGGAGAGCCAAAAAATCTCCTACGTTCTGAGAATATTTGGATCAACATTGTTTGCCCATATTGGCCCAAATATTCTGTTTTATCAAATTTTAAATTAATAAAAATTAAGAAAAAGGTAACTGCAAGATTCAGAATGTGGAACACCATATCCAAAATACCCTGAAAATAAAAAAAAAAACAATCAACTGAGGATATCTGCTGCAATAACAGAAATACCGTATCTCACAGCGATTACAAAACGCGGCAAATACTTTAATAAAGAAATCGTCTCATTATACAGGGTGCACATAAAGTCAGGATCTATTTTTGTGAAATAATTATTTTTTTCTATTTTTCTTTTCAGAAGCCCTTAGAATGAATACAGAAGAGCGTGTGGCAATAGTAATTTGGCGAATCGAGGGAAAGAAATACAATGACATCAGAGAGAAGTTTAGAAGGAGATTTCAAGCCGGGGCCAATAGACAAGACAATACGAAAATTGGTGAACAAATTTAAACGAACGGGATCTGTAAATGATGAAGCAAGATCAGGACGACCGTGTATGTCAGATCTTACCGTGAATGCAGTACGCGGAATTATCACTGAGGAGCCACGTACGTCCGTTCGTGCTGCATCACACAGACTCGGCCTCCCGACGTCATCTGTGCACAAAATTCTGAAAGTTAATTTGCAGAAGAAAAGCTATCATTTGTAGGTTTCACATGATTTACATGAGGAAGATTTCCCTCGACGAAGTGCTGTGTGCTGATCTCGTAGAACAAATCTGGAGTGATAATTTAATGGACAACATTCTCTTTAGTGATGAAGCCACTTTCCATACGTGTGGAAAAGTAAATCGCCATAACTGTCGAATTTGGGCAGATGAAAGACCGAATGATTTCGTCCAAAATTGGGAAAGAGACTCACCTAAAGTTAATGTCTGGATGGGTTTAACAAAATCTAAGGTTTATGGTCCTTTTTTCTTTGCTGAAGCTACAGTTACGGGGCTTATTTATCTGGACATGTTGCAGCAATTCCTTGAACCTCAGCTGATTGGGGATAGGATTGTTAGTACCGTCGTCTATCAACATGATGGTGCTCCTTGTCACTATGCCAAAATTGTTCAGGATTATCTAAATGGACGTTTTCCAAATCGCTGGATCGGACGCGGAAGCAACAGACCTTGGCCAGTGAGATCACCAGATTTAACCCCTTTAGATTTCTTTGCATGGGACTTTATCAAATCGCACGTCTATCAGACGAAGATTACGAGTCTTGAAAACTTACGTACACGTATACGAACTGCTGCAGATAACATAACCCCGCAAATGCTCCAGAATGTGTTTAGAAATGCTGCGGAACGATTTGAGCTGTGCAGGGATACTGATGGGCGTCACGTCGAATCCTACACTTAATTATTTAATAAATGTTACCACTTTATCATTTTATGATTGAATTCCATATAATTTCCAAGTGCTTCACAAAAATAGATCCTGACTTTATGTACACCCTGTATTTCGAGCTCATGGGAAAAGGAAATCAATAAGTAAAAATCTGTTATCGAGAAAAATGTTCCTGCGATGCAATTGGTTTCGTTTTACGAGAAATATATACCATATAAACGAACGTATCTACAAAATGTAAACGTATAAACAAAAGTATTTACCACTTAGCTCATCCCACCCAGCCGTACTGTACGATAGAAAAAGGCAATATACTGGGAAATTGAGAATCAATGGAGCTTGGTTCCTACATCGTGGGATATCATAACCTACTGCTTTGATTCAAATAACCATTCGAACTCTAAAAGAGACCGTTCAAACTCGATGAAATCTTAGTGTTTGAACATGTTGTATTCTTTCGCTTTTAAAAAATAAGTATTTTCAGTACAATACCCAGGTCCGGCGCCAGCCTATTTGGCGCCCTTAGCAGGACTGCAGCTGGCGCCCCCACCCGCCTCCCACTTCACGATTGGGTTTGCCCACAAAGTAATCAAGGTACCATATTGAAGAAACTATTTGCCTTACACTGATCTATTTTAATTTGCTAATACATACATTTATTATAAAATTATAAAATCATTTCACAGTTCAAGAAAGTGTCATGACCAATCAAAACAGCGAGTAAAGCGAGGCATATGTAGTAACAAATCAGAACGCTCAAAAGTGCTAAAATATGCGTGAAAAAAGGACATATCTACTGTTTTTTCCAAGCAAGAAGGGCATATGTCACATAAAAACAGTTATTCGCTTATTGACGACTCCCGGAACTCATATTAAGCCGTAAATAAGCCGAGTCGCTTATTGACGACTCCCGTCTGTGCGCGCAACATTTTTAAATCGCTTATTTACGACTCCCGTCCCTAAAGGGTTAAAGGTCTGATAGTGAAAGTTCTATAATGACCCAATAAGATGAATAAGTTAATTATGTAAATATCAGTCAAGCTAAACTGGTGTACATACGTCGTACAACCTTTCATCATTTGTCTATGCTTCTCATTCCTTCATTATTTTTTCATGTTGTTCTTACATAATACTATCAGACGTGCACAGGGCGGGAGGCGCTGGCGCCCCCCAGATCTTTGGCGCCCTTAGCATTTACTAACCTCGCCTAATGGAAGCGGCGGCCCTGACAATACCCGCTTTATTGTAAATACGTTTAAGGTTTCCCCGTGGGTTGCACAACTGGGAAAGAACTACGAAAGTAATTCCGTAAAACTTAAAACCGTTTATAATATTTATTATTATTAGTTTAGAAGAAACCAAACAGTTTCGGCAAATATTCACCGAAAAAGTAGAATTAAAAAAAAAGCTATATTATCCCGCCCTTCGAAGGGTGGGATAACATTATAAATATTATAAACAGTTTTAAGTTTTACATAATTACTTTCGTAGTTCTTCCCCAGTTGTGCATCCCACAGGGAACCCTCATTGCGCGAATGAGACTACATTAAAATGAACACCTCCATGTGATCATACAGTACAGTACATCCTATGAACAAAATTAAAAAGGGACTTATGTCTGAAAACGTTAACAAAAGAATGTAACACCGAAACAATGTCTTCCCTCCTTCTACTGAACGTTTTTCACTCTTAGGAGGGCAACGTCGTGGCCATGTTTCAACACCCCTTCCCGTCGATCAGCGAAGTAAAGTGATAGTGGGTCTGGGTAGTTGTTGGATGGGGATGGGCTCTGCGTCAAAATGATGTGGCGACTCGTAGGTTGGATTTCACCTAAAGCCCCTTCCGTCACATGACCTTTGCTGTTACGAAGGTTAAACAGTCCAAAGGATTATTATTCAGCGTAATACATACTATATATATATATATATATATATATATATATATATATATATATATATATATATATATATACGCGGGACGAGTCTCTTGCGAGAAATTGGCCATTGTACACGAGCACGCCCACCTTCTCGACAAGAGCAGACGCTTGTTTCATCTCCAGACTGTCACTCAAATTTGCTCAAATCTCTCCTAAGCCCTCAAACTAGCGCCCGCAAATTAAAAATGCGATATTCCTCCTAATTAAGAACGCCCTGAGGCACTCTTATGACATCTTTCGCTGGCTGTTGGCCCATGTACTTTCCCAGGTAACATCTCACATCCGGCCAGAGCTGCGATATAGGAACTTTGACTCGTGAGAATTACAAATCCTCTTGGTCGCATGGTGACGCTCGCCTCTGACGTATGTGAGAGTGGATTGCTTCGTATATAAGAAGGGGTCCAGCCACTGGAAGACAGATTGTAGATTTCAACTTCGAGAGTGGAGATTCAGGTCTAGGTCTCCGCGAGTAACGAGGCGCGAGTTACTCCGTATGAATAGCTAAGCTTTTGTGACTACGGATTAGTCCTTGCTTTGACGGACCTAGAAAGGGCACGAGGAAAGTTGCTTCGAGAAGAGGGCCGTCGGGTTTTTGGTAAAGTAACGTAACGGGATACCCAGGGTGAAGGGTAAATTTCACGTCAATTAGGGATTAAGGCTTATATCGGAATATAGGAATTCAGGATCTGACTGGAGGAAACGCCAGCAAGCTCAAATTTATTTATTTCCTGGTGACCTTAATTGTCACCCTTAGACTAAGCGCAACTAAATTTTAACCCGGTGAACTTAAATGACCTTGTGAGATAAAGACTTAAACAAGCATTGTAAACTATCGCCTGTAATCCGCTTACCTAAATTTAAATAAAGTGCCTGAAAATAAAATAGACTCTAATTCAATCCCATCATAATAAACGCAACTCCGACGAGTGTGAAACGCGGGCTAAGAAAGCTCCGGTCTCCGAAAGTGACCAATTGGTCAGCGCGCTCTGTAGGTCCAGTCCGGACCGCAGAACGAGTACCTCTATTGTACTTGGGGTTAAAACTCACCGGGTAACCCCCCTGGGTATAATATATATATATATAATAGTGATGTAGGTCACATCCGCATCCGCATCCGCGGAACATCCGCACATTTTCTCGCATCCGCATCCGCACCCGCATCCGCACTTTGGACTGCGGATGTCGTGCGGATGTGGACCGTTGAGATAAAATGTCATTAATAAGCGGAAATTATCAAATTCTACTTATTAATAGAACTAGTTCATTGTGCGCAAAAGTGATGCAAGCGACAAGACGAGAGGCTGTTCTTGTATGAAGTTACTCTCTTGCAACCTACTTAGATCCACGTTACAAAGCTAAGTTATTTTCACCTAGTACATTAGAACGAGTTAAATCATCACTTGGCAAAGCAGTTGAAGAGCTTCAATCTCTTGAATCTGTCGCTTCGCCACCCACCAAAAGAATAAAAGTTTCAGTGACAGAACCAACACCTTCAACAAGCAAATCTATCACAGAATCTGTCTCTCAGTTTCTTGAGTCAAGCAGCAATGACGAGACCTACGCGATGTCAAAAGATGTAGTAAAAATGATCGAGAGCTATCACCAAGAAAAACGCCTGGCTGCATGTGACAATCCTATTAGTTGGTGGAAAAATACGCAGAATATCTATCCATACTTGAGTAAACTTGCAAGGAAACATTTAGCCTGTCCTCCAACAAACGTACCAAGCGAGAGATTATTTAGCAGTGCTGGATTAATATATGATGAAAAGAGAAACAGACTGGCAGCAGAAAAGGCAGAAAAATTAATGTTCCTTAAGCATAACCTTCCTATAATTAAGTTTGAACATTAAACGATGAACATCTTAGTTTACTTTATTTTAATTACTCATTTATAAATATGCCTAATAAAACTTTAAACTTAATATAAATAGTTATCAAGCTAATTAAAGATCTCTTTCTATAAGGGTGGAGGTTGGGGAAAGAGGTCGTGGGGTGCATTTGAGTTGGGTTCACGTCCCGCATCCTGGTAACACAATTATGGTTTCTAATTGTGGC
>JAJOZX010004057.1:107500-165000 GCA_023014485.1 Bathynomus jamesi
ATTTTCATTGTCAGGGGGCAAACGTTCATCGATTTATGATACAGGAACATGAGGTTATAAAAATGTCATAACCCTAATGGTCATAATAAGGGAATGAAAAATATTGTACGTCTTTTTTAACAGTAGGAATTTTAAGGGGGGGTTGATAGATATTATTAAGAAAATTTCTGGTTAAAGACTGTAACAGATGTTTTGGGAAAGAGTTATTAATGCTGAAGTTAAGGATTAACTCTATTTCATGGTGAAAAGATAAGTACGAGGAGCAAAGATGGTAGGCACGGTGGATTAAAATTTTAATACTGTTTATTTTATATAGCAAAGGGATGTGGCTTAGGAAATTAGTACCCAGGCCAGTGTACGTGGGTTTTCGATATATAGAAGTGCTAAATTTGTTGTTTTGTTTAGTTATTGTAATATCTAGGAAGGGAAGGGTGTTGTTGGATTCGTCTTCTTTGGTGAACTTAATATTTTTATGTTGGGAATTAAGGTAGTTAAGAAAAAGGGGGGTGTGGTTGGCATTTTATATTTTACTTTTCATCCATACTTTTATACTTTATATCATTTAACTTTTAATCTTTTAATTTAATACATATTGTAACTTGCTTTTAATTTTCGCTAATTGTAAGTAATTTTACAATTCTGTTCTACCTAAACCATTTTATATTTTACTTATTATCCATAATTTTATTCTTTATATCATTTAACTTTTAATTTTTTAATTTAATATACATTGTAACTTGTTTTTTGATTCTCGCTAATTGTTGCGCCACTTTAATTTGTTGTGCGTTTATTTATTATACTTATTTATTTTTACTCGTTTTAAAATTTTTAGCACTGATGATGGAAATTGAATTTTTCCGAAACGTCTGTTAATAAACATGTACCATCTTTTCGTCCTCCTATTCCTCGCTAAGTTACGCTTCCCTAAGAACAAACCATTCAACCAAGTTATATATATATATACACACACACACACACACACATATATATATATATATATATATATATATATATATATATATATATATATATATATATGTGTGTGTATATATATATATATGTGTATATATATATATATTAGGGTGTGTTTATGGTATATGGTGAAAAATGCGAAATGAAAATGCAAGGAAGCGGAACCCTTTATTTTGTGAGGATACATGAGAAAACAGAACAGGCAAAATTTCTTTGTAATCCAACAACATTTAGAGGTTGCCCACAGCTGATAGGTATTTTCAATTTATAGGGCAATGGAAATTTTAATTCTCAGTTTAAATGATAAATTGCATCTCCAATAAGTATTCAGAACAAATATATCGTGTGAGTATATTCACTAAATTCATAATTAACGATTAAAGTACATGACACCTCGAGTGTCGGCGTTCATTTTTTCATCAAAGTGGCTTTGGAGGCTGTCGGCAAGACTTTACGATGTTCTTCGACGATTTGAATCATGAACTGCATCTGCTCTTCGTTCCGAGTCCTTCCAGCCTTCGTGAATTTTTGAATCAATGCTATGCCTCGCTCTGCTGCATCATTCACTACATTTAAGGAATCCACCCTGATATTTGCTGAACCAAAGCTGGTGTTGTTTTCCCAGTTTGATGGATCCTCTTGCAGGAAATCGACCGGAAGATCTAGAAGGGTGAACAGATTGTACGTATTGGAAGAGCAAAAGTCTGCCAGGGTCTTTCCTCTTGGATCTGGAATCCAGACTCATCGGGGGGGGGGAGCTTCTGACCCTTCAACGGAATTCATATTCTCTACCATTTTCCGCTTCTCATCATCATCGACTGCAGGATCGAATGGTGCAAGGCCCACGTTTACCTCATTGAGGTACCAGAGATGCCGATTAAAACTCTTGTACCCAGCGGCGTTGGTGTTTTGCAACTTTTGAAGGAGGGCTAAGTCGCTTCGTGGAGCGCTTGCTGCTTCTCTTGCTGAAAACCACGGAAGGACGTAATCTTGAGCAACGAAGAGACAGAAGTCCCTCAACCCAGAAATCAGGCGGTCACTGCTACTTGCTCCACGAGATGTTGAAGGACATTGGTTCATGTGCATCGTGAACTGGTATCTGAACATCCAAATCTTGAAAGAGTAAATTCCACGCGCATCCACCGTGCTCGGTGCAAAGCCCCTGGAGCCATGAACACAGGACTCCGACGTCCGTGAGGTACTCCTCCCAAGAAAATGACTACAAGTTCAAGAAGCTCTTTTAGTCATCTCTGGGATGCTTCACTTTCAGAAGGTCATTTGCTTCATGAATCATCTTCTCGGCCCAGGGACTGATCACTGCAGCCGTGTCCTCTTCGTCCGCGGCAGTGGAGTATTCATTCAATTTCAGTTGCGGCCTAACATTACGGAAGCTCTGGAAAATCGTAATCTCAGGTCCTTTGGAAAGGTCTCCAACAAGGAAAGAAATTACTGCTTCAAGCAGCAGTTCCAGCACGTGATGTCGACACGCAAAGTAAATCATTTCACGCCCGAGAGCCTGCTCTACTCGCACACACACTCCTCCATGGATGCCGGTGTTGGTGGCTGTCGTGTCAAAGCAAAGAGCTTTGATCTTCTGGCCAAGATCCCAGTTTTCGATGGTTTCGATGATGACGATTGATGTCCTTTCTGCCTTGGAGTCTGGGAGTTTGGGGCTGGCTAGAATCTTGCTCATCCCATCCCCGGTAACTAAGATGGCTAAACGGTCGATTTTGTCTCTTCCCATTAAGTCTGCCATAAGTTTTCCATCCCAGTGAAGAACAAGAGGGCATTCAGGCTTGTAGGAAGCTCTCACCTCTGCTTCGTGGGCTGATCTGTACCTGGATCTGCTGGCCCGAATAGCACTTGGACTGAGGCACATCTCACTTATGTCCTGACCCATTTGCATGCCAAAGGGGATGAGAACACGAGCAGCTGCCCTGTCGCTCATCCGCGTGCGGTCCAATGCCGCAGCGACCTCCGAACTGATTGCCGTCGTCCCACGGCGATGTTTTGGAGCCGACGATGTAACTGGCTTTCTTTCGGGACTTGTTTCCTCACTTGATGACGCTGACGATGAGGTTTCCATAACAACGGTAGCAGAGATTTCTTCCATTTCCTGCACATGCCTGTCTTTCCGCTTCAATTCCTGAGCAGTTCTTTCTTGGGCCCTTGCGACTTTTTTGGCAGTCTTCTTGTCGACATTTCCAATCCTTCCTCTCCGACCCTCCTCCCTTTGAGCAAGCAGGAAGTCCTTGTCCTCCTGAATTTTGATAAGATTTAGGGCATTTTGGTGACCAATGTCGAAAAGGTTGTTCAAGCTTGACCTGAACGCAGCCTGGTTGTCCAAATTGGTCTTCGTTTTCCGCGAAATTCTCTTCTTCAAACCCTGCCATTCGTCATGCAATTTCCGGACGTGCTTCTTGACGTCGTGTGGATGTTTCGTCGGTAAACCTTCTGTCACCCAGATTTCAATGATGGCTTGTGATGTCGAGGACACACTCTCAGCTAAGGATTTCTTCTCTTCATTGTGGATATGGAAAAGGTACTTCAATACATCACCTCTTGAAGGTAATTGCTGACCGGCAATAGTAAGACTTGATGACCCCACAAGCCAGATTGATTTCTTCGATCTTGTACATGCCGCCATCGTTCACCAGTTATCTGTGAATAAGACAAAACAGTGAAATTGGTAAGTTAATTTAACCCATTCATGGATAAAGTACCTCAGGAAAATGTGTAGAAATAAGCCACCCTCTTTGTAACCGTAATCTGTGTTCAAACAATGATTGGCTGATAACCCATGAACACAATATGTATTAAAATTATAATAATTTTGCGAAATCATGCATACATAACCATTTACAGTATATCCAATCCATATATAAATTTAAAATAATCTACGGTACACTACACTATTTCACTCAGACGATGCGAAAAAAGATGATTGCAATACGCTGAAGCAGAGAGCGTCCAAAATTTTATACGCATAAAAATTAAACCTTATAACTATTTTTGGAAACAAAAATATTGCCGGTAAAACAAGTCATTATACTTACAAACAATTCATAATACCATCCATTACAGTGCTAAGTAAAAAAAACGTTTGAAATATATGAATTATTTAAATAATACTTACCGTTATGAGAACTGTGATGCTTCTTGGCCACCATTACGTAAATGCATGAAAGACGTGAGTAATTAAGAGAAAACGATTTAGAATTAAAGAAAATTCATTTGTTGGTATACTGAAGTAAAGAAATATGGATTATCAGAACGCAATTGACAAATGCAATTTCTAATTTTGGGGACGCTGTGTATCAATGGGTTAATTAATAAACACTAGAAGTGGCTTAAAAAGGGCTCATAAATAAATGAGCATATGGGTAAAACTTTGGGGTCTTTGGGCAACCTCTAAATATTTGATGATTTTCCAAAAAAATCATGTGCTTTATTTGCTCACGGAACCTCATCATTTGCGGGGTTCCGTGACCCGAAATTCACACTTTCAGTTTTTAAAAGCACCCTAATATATACAGGGTGGGCGGAAAGTAGCTCCCTATTTTGGATTGGTAAAAAAATACGTATATTATCCATTTATTTCAGAAGAAATAATATGAAAAGGTAGGCATACATGGTAGGTTTTCTCTAAAATTCAATGTGGGCTCCAACTCTTTCCACCAGCTTCTGGAGCCGCCCAGGAATGGCGTCCACTGACTTTAGCAGGAACTCCGGCGGGATGGAGGACATGACTTCCCGAATTCGGTCCTCCAGTTCTTCCACTGTCCTCGGTTTGGTGCGGTAGACTTCTTCCTTTACCACCCCCAAAGAAAGAAGTCGCACGGTGTCAAGTCGGGGCTCCTGGCTGGCCATTGATGTGGACCACGACGACCCATCCAACGCCCAGGGAATTGTGCATCCAGCCACTCACGGACAACAAGAGCGAAGTGCGGAGGGGCGCCATCTTGCATAAATATCAGATCGTCGATGTTCTTCCATGTGCTGACAACCGGCCAGACCTCGTTTCGCAACATAGCAAGGTACCGCTCAGCATTCATGGTGTTGCGCAGAAGGAACGGGCCCACAACCTGATCTGAGGTCATACCACACCACACCGCACTGAACCGATTCTGCCGTTTTTCAGCAGTAACCATGGGATCCTCTCCTTCCCAGTAGTGGCAATTGTGGCGGTTGACAAAGCCTCCGACGTGGAACACCGCCTCGTCGCTCCAGAGGATGTTGCGGAAGAGATGGGGCCAGTCTTCATGCCAAGCCAGGCCAGCATCATTTCCCCGAACTCCATGCGAATGTCGCAGTCCTCGTCCGAGAGAGATTGGCAGTAATGCGGCTTCCACGCACGCCAGTTCAGCTCCTTCTTCAGCACAGTTCGCACTGAGTAGCGGGAGAGTCCACTTTCCCGAGCTGCCTGGCGAGTTGACTTTCGTGGACTCCGTGCGAACATTTCCTGAACTGCCTGCACATTCTCCTGGGCCCTGGATGTCGAAGGGCGACCACATCTTCGAACATCTGCCACAGACCCCGTGGTCATGAGCTTCGAGTGGCAGTTCTTGATTGTTTTCGGGTCCACTTGGGCACGTGGTCCGTGAATGGCCCGCCACCATCTTTGAACTCGAACGACAGATTGCCAAACTTCGTACCGTGCCGCCAACTGGGCACGCTCCTGCAGTGTTAAACGCTCAGCCATGTTACCCTTCAATCTGAAATGAAAAAAAAAAATGAACGTTACAATTGTACCACTTTAGAGAACACAAAGAGAACACTTTAGAGAAAAAAAGATTACCGTTACAATTGTACCACTTTAGAGAACACACCATAACAATATAACAATACAATCACAATTTATACATAATTTATATGTAATTTAAATTAGGGAGCTACTTTCCGCCCACCCTGTACTATATATATATATATATATACACACACACACTATATATATATACATATATATATATATATATACAGGGTGGGCGGAAAGTAGCTCCCTATTTTGGATTGGTAAAAAAATACGTATATTATCCATTTATTTCAGAAGAAATAATATGAAAAGGTAGGCATACATGGTAGGTTTTCTCTAAAATTCAATGTGGGCTCCAACTCTTTCCACCAGCTTCTGGAGCCGCCCAGGAATGGCGTCCACTGACTTTAGCAGGAACTCCGGCGGGATGGAGGACATGACTTCCCGAATTCGGTCCTCCAGTTCTTCCAATGTCCTCGGTTTGGTGTGGTAGACTTCTTCCTTTACCCACCCCCAAAGAAAGAAGTCGCACGGTGTCAAGTCGGGGCTCCTGGCTGGCCATTGATGTGGACCACGACGACCCATCCAACGCCCAGGGAAGTGGGCATCCAGCCACTCACGGACAACAAGAGCGAAGTGCGGAGGGGCGCCATCTTGCATAAATATCAGATCGTCGATGTTCTCCCATGTGCTGACAACCGGCCAGACCTCGTTTCGCAACATAGCAAGGTACCGCTCAGCATTCATGGTGTTGCGCAGAAGGAACGGGCCCACAACCTGATCTGAGGTCATACCACACCACACCGTTACACTGAACCGATTCTGCCGTTTTTCAGCGGTAACCGTGCGACTTCTTTCTTTGGGGGTGGGTAAAAGGAAAGTCTACCGCACCAAACCGAGGACATTGGAAGAACTGGAGGACCGAATTCGGGAAGTCATGTCCTCCATCCCGCCGGAGTTCCTGCTAAAGTCAGTGGACGCCATTCCTGGGCGGCTCCAGAAGCTGGTGGAAAGAGTTGGAGCCCACATTGAATTTTAGAGAAAACCTACCATGTATGCCTACCTTTTCATATTATTTCTTCTGAAATAAATGGATAATATACGTATTTTTTTACCAATCCAAAATAGGGAGCTACTTTCCGCCCACCCTGTTATATATATATATATATATACACACACATATATATATATATATATACACACACCACACACACATATATATATATATATATATACATATATATATATATATATATATACATGCATATAACTGCAATGACCGCGCAGTATATAAATGAATAGAAACGACATAAGTGTTAAGGAACGTTTCTGCACACGAGGAGGAGAGATAACGAATAATGAAAAATGAGGCGAACCGCCCAGGAATCGAACCCAGGGCCTTCCAATTGCCGGTCGGACGCTCTACCATTATGCTACGGACCTCACTCAATCACAAATCGAAATTCTCCCACATAGGGCAGAAACCAATGCCCTGAGAGGGCACCCTCGCAAATCGTGAATATGCGCATATAACTGCAATGACCGCGCAGTATATAAATGTCGTTTCTATTCATTTATATACTGCGTGGTCATTGCAGTTATATGCGCATATTCACGATTTGCGAGGGTGCCCTCTCAGGGCATTGGTTTCTGCCCTATGTGGGAGAATTTCGATTTGTGATTGAGTGAGGTCCGTAGCATAATGGTAGAGCGTCCGACCGGCAATTGGAAGGCCTGGGTTCGATTCCTGGCGGTTCGCCTCATTTTTCATTATTCGTTATCTCTCCTCCTCGTGTGCAGAAAACGTTCCTTAACACTTATGTCGTTTCTATTCATATATATACATATATATTATATACACACACACATATATATATATATATATATATATCTGTATATATATATACATATATATAATATATATATATATGATGAATAAAACCACGAAGGGAAAAGAAACACAAAGGGGTGCTCAAGCGCTTTCGTCTAATGACATCCTCAGGAACACTGGAGTGAAAGGACAGATCAAGGCAATATATAGGTTACAAAAATAAACATACATACATACATATATATATACATATATATATATATATTAGGGTGACAATAAAAATCGAAAGTTGGAGTTTTTTATTGGCCATTTGTTCAATGCTGCTACTACATGAGAAAACAATGTACTGTAAATATTAGGTCATTCAGATAATATTTGAGGGTGTCTCAAGTGAGGTAAATAATTCTCCTTATAACAAAAATTAATTATTCATTACCTAGTAAAAATAAATATTTTTTTTAATTAATGTAAATAAACGTTAGTTTTAGTTCATAAGGTTTAAGTGCAGGCGTACTCCAATCGTAATAAGTAAATAATATATTTACTAAATACAGTATATTCCAGGGTGTCTTTCATTCAATTGTAGACCACCCATTAATTCTTGCTTTTCCTCAAGCCATACCCCTTTTTCAATGTACCAGGCTGAGACTTCCTATGATCCTCAACACCCTGCAAGAGATGTTGGCGCTGTTCTTCATTCTTCGTAATCTTTGTATTGAAGGCCTGGATCAAGGCAATTCCCCTCTCTGCCATGTCATTGACGACTTTTAGTCCTTCAACTATAGTCAAACCAGTCTTGAAATCTTCGTCGTCCGGCCAGGTCTCTGGTTCCTTGGACAAGAAACCATCATTAATTTTTAGAAGTTCAAAGAGAAGCTTTGATCCTTTCGAGGCAAAGTCCGAGAGCTGCTTTGTTGAAATGGAAGAAACAGCAGGTATTGGGGCTCGCTTTGGAGGATCTTCAGCAGCTTCTTTTTCGAGGATTGATCGAGCGATATTCTTTTTCGTCGTTGCATTGATACCTTTATCAAAGAGTGCGAGACCAATCAAGTACTCGCTGAGGTACCATAAGTGACGACCGAGGACACTAAGGCAGGATGCTGAGATCTTTTCATCGTGGTACTTTGCTAGGTCTTGAAGAAGCTTCAAATCGTTCGCGGGAGCAGATGAAGGACTGCTGGCCGTGAACCACGCGCTGACATATAACTCCAGGGCAAAAAATACAAATCATTTTAAGTCAGACATTTCACGAGTTGTAAGACTGAACTGATGGGAAAGCAGCAGGATTTTTAATGAATAAATTACTTTTGCCATCCAACGTGCTCGGTGAAGTGCTTCAGGTCGCCGAAACCTAAAGTTAGGTAAATTACCTCCAAGGATTGTAATCGACAACTCCAAGAATTCACGGTAATCATCCCTCGGCTGAAAATTGTCAAATATAGATTCCAGCAAGCGATCAGTTCTTCTCAATTCTCATTCAGACTCGATGGAAGGTCTGACAGGGTCTTGCACTTATCTTGGCAATTGTATTCCACGTCTCTTTGAAGCGGGAGAATAGGAGGATATCTGGACCAGATGATGGTCCCATGCATTCCATGTACGCCTTCTCAACGACAAGTTCTAGGATGTGATGGCGACATGCAAGGTATAAGAGTCGGCGGCCGAGTTTCTGCTCCAAAATTACGCATGCCCCAGACAAGTAACCAGTATTTGAAGCTGTAGTGTCGAAGCTCATAGCTGATACCTTTTCTGACACATTCCATTCTTTGAGCGCAGCATGTACCACCGAGGCGATGACCTCACCCGTTCCTGATGTCAGCTTAGGTACACCCAAGAGCTTCTCGGTATCAACTCCGGTTACGAAAATGGCTAGTCGGTCACACCGACCACCTTCATCGTCTGGTAGAATTTTCCGTCCCAGTGAACAGTGAGCACTTCGTTGGGTGTGAACCTTTGTTTAATCTTTTCTGCCGTCGCCGAACGGAGCCTTTCTCGTGATTTTCTAATGGTTTCATAGTTTATATTTCGTATATATATTATCATAGGAAATCAAATTCAGTTCCAAATTTATATAATTTAAACATCAAACTATGCCAACAATTAATGAAACTTTTCTAGAACAATTTCCAATAATAATATAATCAATGTATCAAATAAAAAATATTACCTTAGATATCTTAAAAGAATCGGGAGAGAACTTCTAAGCATTGTTTTCAGTCAGGCAGTCGTATGCAAAATGAACTTGAAGCACCAAAAGCTGATCATCCAAAGATTGACACACATCATATTATTTAACAATTTATTTATGAAAATTTTAATTTAATGAAATAAATTAATCGATTTGCATAATCTATAGTATGAAATAAAGGAAACAATTCTATTAAATTATATAATACACTTGCATTCTCGAAACATTTTTGTTTTTGAAGCGTTGTCGAAACTCGTTCATTCTTGAAATTTCTTCCGCACGACAGTTTCATTCATGTGACTCGAGGCACCCCTAAATGCTTTCCGAATTCCATGAGATTTCGTCTACGGTGTTTCCTCATAGGGTGGCAGCATTGGACAAATGGCCGGCAAATCTTTTTGAATTTCAAATTTTATCCCTATAAGAAGTTGTCACCCTAATATATATATATATATATATATATATATTATATATATATATATATATACATATATATACATATATATAGTAAGCATAGAAAAAATTGTGGGAGGAGCAAACACATTTGTATGGGAAATTGACACTTTTAGCACTTTGGCCGACATTCAATATAAATTCAAATGGCTTGTTTATGGAACAGGTCACAAAAGAATAAAGAAATAAAAATAATAATAAATATAAATATAAATTGAGAAAAAAAAAAAATTAATTACAAAATAGTGCCTTAGTGATATATATGTCACAGCCTAAATAACCATAAAGAAATAAACCAACAAATAAAAAAACACAAATATATATATATATATACACATATATACACACATACACACATATACATATATATATAGTAAGTAAAGAAAAATTGTGGGACGAGCAAACACATTTGTATGGGAAAATGACACTTTTAGCACTTTGGCCGACATTCAATATAAATTCAAATGGCTTGTTTATGGAACAGGTCACAAAAGACTAAAGAAATAAAAATAAATATAAATATAAATAGGGAAAAAAAATTACAAAATAATGCCTTAGTGATATATATGTCACAGCCTAAATAACCATAAAGAAATAAACCAACAGATAAAAAACCAAAAATTGTAAGTGGAGTCTACAAATTCAAGCTCAAAAGGGAAGTTTACAATCAATTAAATAGATGATGCCGAATTGATATATATGTCACAAAGAAATAAAGAAATAAAAAAAAAAAAAAAAATTAAAAAATAATAAAAAATAGTAATAATAAATTGAAAAATAAATTTTAAGAGAGGCACACCAATTTATAAGGGAAAAATTACCAAAGGTTTTTTAGTTATTGTCTGAATCATGCATACTATGGTCACAAACGAATAAAAAAGTACAAGTAAATATAAATTGGAAAACAAAATGATGCCTAGATGATATATAAAGAACCATAAAAATATATACAACATATATAAGGTATATATACGAAATATAAACGCAATATATACAGAATATATATATATATATGCATAAGGGAAAAAAATTACCAAAGGTTTGTTTTTATAATTATTGTCTGAAAAATCGGTAGGTCGCAAATGAATAAAAAAATAAAAATAAATATAAATTGAAAAAATTACAAATAATACAACTACACCTGTATACCCGCATAACCAAATATATACATATACATACATATATACAAACACACACACACACACACATATATATATATACACACATACAAGCTTGACCTTCGCGAAATGAGAAATCATCGCGCGGAACCTTTGTAAGGTTGTAAGGTAAGGTAAGGTACATACAGATATATACATATATATATATATATATATACACACACATATATATACACATATATACATACATATACATATACACACATACATACATACATATACATATACACACATACATACATACATATACATATACACACATATACATACAAACACATTTAACTGCAATGACCACGCACATACTCACATACACATACATACATACACATACACGCATACAGCAAAAAATTGAAAAATAAAATTGTAAGAGGAACCTACAGATTTATAAGGAAACAAAGACAAAAACAAATTTTTACCAAAGATTTAACAACCTGCCCTTTTTGTTTAAATCCATTCTGAAGGAATTCAGAGCAACGGGATCGAGTTGAAACAGACCTTTACTCGTGTTAAGGTTATTTGTAAGTTGAATTATAGCCGACTCAAGAATATTTCTATTAACAATGTTGCTAGAGTGAAACAAAACTGAAGCATTATTCCAATCAATACAATGGGATAACTCTGACAAATGGACAAAAAGGGCACTGGACAACTGTCCCGTTCTAACGGAATATTGATGCTGTTTTACACGCGTTTGCAAATCCTTTCCCGTCTGACCTATGTAAAAATCACATTGCTTACACCCAATTTTATAGATAATGCCTAAATTATTGGTAGGGCTATTTTTTACTATGATGTTTTTCACAATATTGTTATATGAAAAAACTACACTGATATCCAAAAGTTTAAGTACATTAGCAATGCCTAAGAAGCCCTGGAAAAATGGAAGTACTAAAATATTCTTTGACAAGGTGCGAGTGTTATTATTCACACGATAGAAGGTTCGTTTAGCCTTATTAAGACAAGATTCCATGAACGCAGATGGGTAACACAACTCACTTCCAATACCGTTGATATTTTCCAATTCGGCATCGATGTATTCCGGACTGGCGATCCTAAGAGCGCGGAGAAACATTGAGGAAAATGGCCTTTTTAATAGGGGTGTCATGTCCAGAGTAAAAGTGTACGTAGGACAAATTGTTTTTTTTTTTCCGATAGATACTAAACTTAAAACCCGGGCTATCCCTATGAACACGCACATCCAAAAACGGGATTGAGTTGTCTTGTTCCACTTCTAAAGTAAATTTAATGGAGGGGACTTGGTCATTTAACTGAAGGAGGAAGTCATCCAGGTCACGATTCATGGGCCAGATACACAAAATATCGTCGACGTACCGCAACCAAGGGATGCCAACCCCAGGATTCTCGGAATGTAAGTAATTTCAAAAAACTCCATATAAATATTGGAGAGAAGGGGCGACAAAGGGTTGCCCATGGCCATCCCAAAAACTTGTTGATAATGCTCGCCATTGAAAGTGAATTTACAATCCTTGATACAAAGCTTAATAAGTTCCAAAACAGTGTGTGCAGGTAATGGTAGATCATAGTTATGTAATTCTCGGGCGAGAAAGTCAAGCATATCATCAATCGGCACTTTTGTGAACAATGAACAAACGTCGAAACTGATCAATCTATCGTTGGTATTAATGCGAACATTATTCAATTTTTCAGTAGATCCATGGAATTTTTTTACGTGTGAATCAGAGACAGTTCCAAGAATGGGGGACAAAACATTAACAAGCCATTTGGAGAGTTTATAGGTAATAGAGCCCACCGAGCTAATAATAGGGCGCATAGGGTTACCCGGTTTGTGGGTTGTCCACTTCACCTTCTCTGCCTTACCTTTATGGTCTTATTAAAACCCACAAACCGGGTAACCCTATGCGCCCTATTATTAGCTCGGTGGGCTCTATTACCTATAAACTCTCCAAATGGCTTGTTAATGTTTTGTCCCCCATTCTTGGAACTGTCTCTGATTCACACGTAAAAAATTTCATGGATCTCACTGAAAAATTGAATAATGTTCGCATTAATACCAACGATAGATTGATCAGTTTCGACGTTTGTTCATTGTTCACAAAAGTGCCGATTGATGATATGCTTGACTTTCTCGCCCGAGAATTACATAACTATGATCTACCATTACCTGCACACACTGTTTTGGAACTTATTAAGCTTTGTATCAAGGATTGTAAATTCACTTTCAATGGCGAGCATTATCAACAAGTTTTTGGGATGGCCATGGGCAACCCTTTGTCGCCCCTTCTCTCCAATATTTATATGGAGTTTTTTGAAATTACTTACATTCCGAGAATCCTGGGGGTTGGCATCCCTTGGTTGCGGTACGTCGACGATATTTTGTGTATCTGGCCCATGAATCGTGACCTGGATGACTTCCTCCTTCAGTTAAATGACCAAGTCCCCTCCATTAAATTTACTTTAGAAGTGGAACAAGACAACTCAATCCCGTTTTTGGATGTGCGGTTCATAGGGATAGCCCGGGTTTTAAGTTTAGTATCTATCGGAAAAAAACAAACAATTTGTCCTACGTACACTTTTACTCTGGACATGACACCCCTATTAAAAAGGCCATATTTTCCTCAATGTTTCTCCGCGCTCTTAGGATCGCCAGTCCGGAATACATCGATGCCGAATTGGAAAATATCAACGGTATTGGAAGTGAGTTGTGTTACCCATCTGCGTTCATGGAATCTTGTCTTAATAAGGCTAAACGAACCTTCTATCGTGTGAATAATAACACTCGCACCTTGTCAAAGAATATTTTAGTACTTCCATTTTCCAGGGCTTCTTAGGCATTGCTAATGTACTTAAACTTTTGGATATCAGTGTAGTTTTTTCATATAACAATATTGTGAAAAACATCATAGTAAAAAATAGCCCTACCAATAATTTAGGCATTATCTATAAAATTGGGTGTAAGCAATGTGATTCCTTTTACATAGGTCAGACGGGAAAGGATTTGCAAACGCGTGTAAACAGCATCAATATTCCGTTAGAACGGGACAGTTGTCCAGTGCCCTTTTGTCCATTTGTCAGAGTTATCCCATTGTATTGATTGGAATAATGCTTCAGTTTTGTTTCACTCTAGCAACATGTTAATAGAAATATTCTTGAGTCGGCTATAATTCAACTTACAAATAACCTTAACACGAGTAAAGGTCTGTTTCAACTCGATCCCGTTGCTCTGAATTCCTTCAGAATGGATTTAAACAAAAAGGGCAGGTTGTTAAATCTTGGTAAAAATTGTTTTGTCTTTGTTTCCTTATAAATCTGTAGGTTCCTCTTACAATTTTATTTTTCAATTTTTTGCTGTATGCGTGTATGTGTATGTGAGTATGTGTATGTGAGTATGTGCGTGGTCATTGCAGTTAAATGTTTGTATGTATAGTGTGTATATGTATATGTAAGTATGTATGTGTGTATATATATGTATGTATATATGTGTATATATATGTGTGTGTATATATATATATAATATATATATATATATATATATATATATATATATATGTGTATGTACCTTACCTTACCTTACAACCTTACAAAGGTTCCGCGCGATGATTTCTCATTTCGCGAAGGTCAAGCTTGTATGTGTATATATATATATATGTGTGTGTGTGTGTGTGTTTGTATATATGTATGTATATGTATATATATTTGGTTATGAGGGTATACATGTGTAGTTGTATTATTTATAATTTTTCAATTTATATTTATTTTTATTTCTTTATTCTTTTGCGACCTACCGATTTTTCAGACAATAATTATAAAAACAAACCTTTGGTAATTTTTTTCCCTTATGCATATATATATATTCTGTATATATTGCGTTTATATTTCGTATATATACCTTATATATGTTGTATATATTTTTATGGTTCTTTATATATCATCTAGGCATCATTTTGTTTTCCAATTTATATTTACGGTACTTGTACTTTTTTATTCGTTTGTGACCATAGTATGCATGATTCAGACAATAACTAAAAAACCTTTGGTAATTTTTCCCTTATAAATTGGTGTGCCTCTCTTAAAATTTATTTTTCAATTTATTATTACTATTTTTTATTATTTTTTAATTTTTTTTTTTTTGTTTATTTCTTTATTTTCTTTGTGACATATATATCAATTTGGCATCATCTATTTAATTGATTGTAAACTTCCCTTTTGAGCTTGAATTTGTAGACTCCACTTACAATTTTTGGTTTTTTATCTGTTGGTTTATTTCTTTATGGTTATTTAGGCTGTGACATATATATCACTAAGGCATTATTTTGTAATTTTTTTTACCTATTTATATTTATATTTATTTTTATTTCTTTAGTCTTTGTGACCTGTTCCATAAACAAGCCATTTGAATTTATATTGAATGTCGGCCAAAGTGCTAAAAGTGTCATTTTCCCATACAAATGTGTTGCTCCCCCACAATTTTTCTTTACTTACTATATATATGTATATGTATATATATATATATATATATATATATATATATATATATATATATATATATATATATATATATATATTTGTGGTTTTTTTATTTGTTGGTTTATTTCTTTATGGTTATTTAGGCTGTGACATATATATCACTAATGCACTATTTTGTAATTATTATTTTTTTTTCTCAATTTATATTTATATTTATTATTATTTTTATTTCTTTATTCTTTTGTGACCTGTTCCATAAACAAGCCATTTGAATTTATATTGATGTCGGCCAAAGTGCTAAAAGTGTCAATTTCCCATACAAATGTGTTTGCTCCTCCACAATTTTTTCTATGCTTACTATATATATGTATATATATGTATATGTATATATATATATATATATATATATATATATATATATATATATATATATATATGTATATGTATGTGTGTATGTTTATTTTTGTAACCTATATATGCCTTGATCTGTCCTTTCACTCCAGTGTTCCTGAGGATGTCATTAGACGAAAGCGCTTGAGCACCCCTTTGTGTTTCTTTTCCCTTCGTGGTTTTATTCATCATAAATATTTTTCACGTGTCACTTTCGTGAAATAATTTTTCATATATATATATATATATATATATATATATATATATATATATATCGTAAAGAACGACGCTTGTATAGGAGAACATTCCGCGCAAGATGAGGAGAGAACGAACAAATGAAAAAACGAGGTAACCACCGGGAATCGAACCCGGGATCTTCCGATTGCTGGTCAGATATGATAACCACTACACCATGGTCCTCACTCAATCAGAAGTGGTAATTCCTCTACATACGCGCAGAAACCAATGCCCCGAGGGGGCACCTCCCGCATGCCGTACCTATATATACATTTCAACTGCAAAGAACACGCAGTATAAATAATGTAAAGAACGACGCTTGTATAGTAGAACATTCCGCGCAAGATGAGAAGAGAGCCATTTCCTTGTTTTCAGAAACTAGATCTCCGTTTACATTTTTCAATGGACCCAAGACACTTTTTACTGGATTTCTATTACTGACGTATTGAAAGAATCGCTTGGAGTTTTCTTTACCGTCACGAGCTATGGAGATTTTGGACTTTTTTATTACACTTTTCGCTTCACGCCTCAGAGATATGTAGTTGTTTCGTAACAACAAATTGTCTTTATCGCACTTATGTTGCCTATAAGCCCTATCTCTACTCTTTATAATGTCTCCTACTCTAGAAGTAAACCACAAGGGCTTGTTGTTTACTTTCGCACGCTTAATTTTGTACGGTACACATTCCTCATTTATAGTCCTAAATACCGTTTCGAACGATTCCCACATTAGTTTTGCGTTGGAGTTCCCATCACGTTTTCCCAATTGACGTGTGACAATTTATTTCGAAATTTACAAAAGTCTGCGTGCTGGAAGTTAGGAATTTTAGTCGAGTTAGTTGGTTCGAGTGACTTACTGAGAGGACAAACTCTACCATATTGTGATCGCTATTGCTTAACGGTTCTATTACTTGAAGATCAGTAATTAGCCTATCATCCGTAGTTATTACTAAATCTAACATATATATATACGGTGTGTATATATATATATACACACACACACACACACACACACACATACACACACACACACACATATATATATATATATATATATATTATTTTAACTGCAAACACGCAGTATAATTAACGTAAATAACGACGCTTGTATAGGAGAATATTCCGCGCAAGATGAGGAGAGAGAAGGAAACAAATGAAAAAATGAGGTAACCACCGGGAATCGAACCCGGGATCTTCCGATTGCCGGTCAGATATGTTTCGTTCTCTCTCCTCATCTTGCGCGGAATATTCTCCTATACAAGCGTCGTTCTTTACGTTATATATATATATATATATAGATATATATATATATATATACAGGGTGGGCCGTAAGTTTCCATACGTAGGAAAAATAAAAAAAATTTTATGGACAACCATTTTTATTTATATAATATGCTCTACATGGCTGCCATTGTTTTGAAAACACATTTCAATACGTGTTCCCCACTGTTGATGAACACGCATTAGCACAGTTGACATTATGCTTGTAATGGCGTTGGTGATACGTTCCTTTAGATGATTTATGTCTCGTATCTTTTCCTGATACACCATGGCCTTCAAGTGCCCCCAAAGATAGAAATCAAGGGGGGTGAGATCTGGGGATCTGGGAGGCCACTCCACAGGACCACGCCGACCAATCCAAGCATCCGGAAACTGCTGCTGATCCAAATACCGACGCACGTGAAGACCATAATGAGGTGGAGCTCCATCTTGCTGGAAGTAAACTGGGAAGTTACCTTCCTCGTTTAGCAGGGATGGGAAAATCTCTTCTTGCAACATGTTAAGATACCTTTCGGCATTAAGATTTCCACTGACAAAAATTGGTCCAATAATTCTGTCACCCCATATCCCGGCCCACACCATCACTTTACCGGCACCTTGCATCTTCGTCGGACTCAGCCAGTTAGGGTTAGCATTACTCCAATAACGTATGTTTTGCCGATTAACCTCTCCATTGACGTAAAAATTTGTCATCAGTAAACAAGATCTTACGTCAAACGCATATTCTTAGGGTATCTGAAACATAAAAACAAACGTTTAATTTTTCCTATGTATGGAAACTTACGGCCCACCCTGTATATATATATATATAATAATATATATATATTATCCGATATTTCGTCATTAAAAACGCATCGTAAAGCCATCAGAGGAAATGTCGGTCTTATTGAATATTTCAAAGTAAATCGATATTTATGTCCCAAATACGTTTCGGATTTCCTTTTTTTTCTTTTTCTCGAAACGGAGATTTACACGGAAAATGTCTTAAAAAACCAGTCTCTTTCCCTCAATTATAAATTACCAAGGATTAAATGACAAACGAAAGGCTTTTCTTCCCGATCACCAAACCTACTCCAATTCATTATGTACATCTGAACTTCCTCTCTCTCTCTCTCTCTGCCACTTTTTCTCGACACGATAATGAAGTGGAGAAACGTCCCCCATCGTTCATTTATTAAAACATTTATCAGAAATGTTTCATTTTTACGTTTGTGGTGAAGAGTAGCGTGTGACGTCAGCAGGGTGTCCCGTAAGTCTGGACCCATAGGGCAAAATTAATAAAATTACAAATAGTCCAAAATTTATTACATAATCTGTTCAAAGTGTCCGCTGTTGTGTCGCACACATAGTTCAAGACGCAATCTCCACTGCGACAGCACTTTCTGAATCACAGTCGCAGAAATTTCTTGACACGCCTCCACAATGCGTGCTTTAAGGTGGAAAATGTTCTGAATTTTGACCTCGTACACTTTGGCTTTCAAGTGGCCCCACAAATAAAAATCCAGCGGAGTAAGATCAGGGCTCCTTGGTGGAAACTCAACATGTCCTCGTCGTCCAATCCAGTGTTCTGGAAACTGTGTGGTAAGGTAATTTCTAACCGTCGTGGCGTAATGCGGAGGGGCGCCATCCTGCTGAAACCACTCCGGGTAGTCGCCTGCTGGGTTCAACATGCTTGGAAATGCTTCCTCCTGCAACATCTTGAGGTACGTGTCACCGGTTACCGTCACGTCAAAGAAGAAGGGACCAACGATTCTGTCTTTCCATATCCCACACCAAACCATGAGGCGTTGGGCACCTTGTTCCTTGGAAGGATCAAACCAATGAGGATTTGTTGGTGACCAGTATCGAGTGTTCTGACGGTTGACTTCCCCAGAAACATAAAAGGTTCGCTTCATCAGAGAACAGAATTTTTATGGGAACGTCTCATCACTCACGCATTGTTCTTCTGCCCATTCGCAAAACTGAACTCGCCTATCAGGATCATCTTCACTTAAACGCTGATGGAGTTGCAGTTTGTATGGATGCCAGTGATGAAGTTTCAAGATGCGGTGGATGCTGCTCTTGGAGATCCAGTTTCGCTGGACATGCGTCGAAGTGACTTCTTGGGACTGACAGCGAAGCTAGCCAACACATTGATACTGGTTTCGTCTTCCGTAACAGTCCTTGAAGGTCCTCTGCGAGGCTTGTCAGCTACGGATCCAGTTTCCTTAAATTTGGCTATCAACTTGCCAACACATCTGTGTGTGATTGGTGCGCGGTCTGGATGCATATTGTTGAATTCTTCGGCCACTTCCCGGTGACTGCGGGTCCCGACCAGCAAAATAACTTGAACTCTCTCCTCTCTAGTCAGTGACATGGTTTACCTGCAACATAATAAAAAAATATATTATAAATCCCTATGGGTCCAGACTTACGGGACACCTGTATATATATATATATATATATATTAGGGTGGCCCTTATTTTTCGAAATTGCAAATTTCACCGTCTCACCCCCATCCCCTCAATATATTCCATTTGACAAAAAAACAAAATGTGCAAAATCTCAAGTAATTATAAATATTCTTATTGGTGCCGCACAAGGACTCAAATTTAGGTAATTATTGAAACATAAATACTGTACACGAATTTTTTATTAGCGTTCCATTACAAGGGCAAATAACAGGAGTTAAAGAAGAGCATAAACTAAAATAGACATTGACTACTGATTAATTAGAAACTGAATTGAACTAAACATTTTAGGACTGAAAGCATAGTAAATTTGGCCCAGTAGGGATGGTTGCTTATGAGGCCCCCTTCAATATTAATTGAATTGATTTTAATAAAACTTCTTTGGTACACGTTTATATTAATAGGAAAAAAAAGCGGGGGTGAGACCCCAAAATTTGGTTGATTGGGTGTTCTTATATATACAGGGTGTACATAAAGTCAGGATCTATTTTTGTGAAGCACTTGGAAATTATATGGAATTCAATCATAAAATGATAAAGTGGTAACATTTATTAAATAATTAAGAGTAGGATTCGACGTGACGCCCATCAGTATATCTGCACAGCTCAAATCGTTCCGCAGCATTTCTAAACACATTCTGGAGCATTTGCGGGGTTATGTTATCTGCAGCAGTTCGTATACGTGTATGTAAGTTTTCAAGACTCGTAATCTTCGTCTGATAGACGTGCGATTTGATAAAGCCCCATGCAAAGAAATCTAAAGGGGTTAAATCTGGTGATCTCACTGGCCAAGGTCTGTTGCTTCCGCGTCCGATCCAGTGATTTGGAAAACGTCCATTTAGATAATCCTGAACAATTTTGGCATAGTGACAAGGAGCACCATCATGTTGATAGACGACGGTACTAACAATCCTATCCCGTCGTCTATCAACATGATGGTGCTCCTTGTCACTATGCCAAAATTGTTCAGGATTATCTAAATGGACGTTTTCCAAATCACTGGATCGGACGCGGAAGCAACAGACCTTGGCCAGCGAGATCACCAGATTTAACCCCTTTAGATTTCTTTGCATGGGGCTTTATCAAATCGCACGTCTATCAGACGAAGATTACGAGTCTTGAAAACTTACATACACGTATACGAACTGCTGCAGATAACATAACCCCGCAAATGCTCCAGAATGTGTTTAGAAATGCTGCGGAACGATTTGAGCTGTGCAGGGATACTGATGGGCGTCACGTCGAATCCTACTCTTAATTATTTAATAAATGTTACCACTTTATCATTTTATGATTGAATTCCATATAATTTCCAAGTGCTTCACAAAAATAGATCCTGACTTTATGTACACCCTGTATATATATATATATATATATATATATATATATATATATATATATATACACATTTAACTGCAAACACGCAGTATAATTAACGTAAAGAACGACGCTTGTATAGGAGATATTCCGCGCAAGACGAGAGAGAAAGAACGAAACAAATGAAAAAATGAGGTAACCACCCGGGAATCGAACCCGGGATCTTCCGATTGCCGGTCAGATGCGATAACCATTACACCATGGGCCTCACTCTTCCAAATGCCGTAATTCTTCTACATACTCGCAGAAACCAATGCCCCAAGGGGGCACCTCCCGCATGCCGTAACATTATATACATTTAACTGCAAACACGCAGTATAATTAACGTAAAGAACGGCTTGTATAGGAGATATCCGCGCAAGACGAGAGAGAAAGAACGAAACAAATGAAAAAATGAGGTAACCACCCGGGAATCGAACCCGGGATCTTCCGATGCCGGTCAGATGCGATAACCATTACACCATGGGCCTCACTCTTCCAAATGCCGTAATTCTTCTACATACTCGCAGAAACCAATGCCCCAAGGCATATATATATATTTCTTACCTTTCTTACCAGGCGCCTGGTAGACCTAAAGCAGTCTGTCAGTTGGGAGCCCTCGGACGAGACTCCTCCATGCCTCACGATCTCCTCACATCAAGTTCGCCCGTTGAAGACTGATTCCACACTTCTCGACAGCACTCTTGATGTTATCCATCCATCGGATCTTGGGTCTTCCAACTGGTCTTCTGTTTTGAGGGGCCCATTCCAGCATTCTTCTTGCTGTCCTTTCCATCGGCATTCGTTGGACATGCCTGTACCATCTCAGTTGGTTCCTCTCAATATTCTCATTAACCGAAGTTACACCCAATCGTCTTCTTATTTCAGTGTTCCTTATTTTATCCAATCTACTTACTCCTATCAATCTCAGGACCCTCATTTCAGCCGCTTGCAGTTTTCCCCTCGTCCTTGTGGTTAGGTCCCATAAAACAAAAATTGATTATTACACTTTTAATGGAACACAGAGCCACGCGTAAGTGTTTTTTTGCAAGTTAGGTTAGATTAGGTGGGTTTGGTTAGGTTAGAATAATAATTACCTTAGAATTTTTATTCTCCCACGCTCCATCCCAGACTTCCCTATCAATAATTATCGATAATTAAAAATGTTCCCGAATTTCTACTCGTAAAAAAGGTCTTTGGCACAAAATACGACTTTTTAATACATCTTTAGTAATTCATTAATTAAATTATCTTCTTTCTCGCATAATTTTATAATATCTGTAAAATTTATCACATTTTCAAACGACATATTGACACCTCCTTCCATGATAATAATTAAATAGCGACTTGGAATGCGTAGCCACCACGCTTAAGTGAGGTGAAAACCTAATAGGTACACCATGTTTAGTCCCATGTTTAACTATGAATTATAGCTTTATTTGCAGTTTCTATTTACAAAAAACACTTTTATTCATGGCATAAAAGGTTATTTGGAATTTATTGGTCATTTTACTTTTTTAAAATAAAATTAAAAAATTGTTTATTATTATTAACTTTTAACAACTTTTACACTTTATGAGAAAAATTATATATATATATGGGATGAATTTCACAATTAAACGCGTGAAATGAATGAATGATGCAAACCCACAAGGAAAAAGAAAAATGATTCCAAGGCTTTCGTGTATTACCTGACGAGGCGTACTTCTGAATAGACGAAAGCCCTGAAATAATTTTTTTCCTTGTGGATTTGCATCATATATATATATATATATATAATATATATATATATATATATATATATATATATATATATATATATTATATATATATATATATATATATATATATATATATGGTGTCAAAAGTGCTGCGTAAAAAATAACCATACAATAAATATGTTTGAGGCAGGACTTCTGACTCACCCGGTATATATATATATATATATATATATAATATATATATATATATATATATATATATATATATATATTATATATACACACTTTTGGGGGGGGGGGGATAAAGTGTGAAAGAGTGCTATTTTGGTTAAGCGAGGAACGTAATTGATGAATTGCCTTCAGTTCCGGAAAATGGGATGACTTCGAACAGTCCTAAAATTCCTGCAAACTGCACATCACTTCATAATACCTAGTGGATCTACGATATTGAGCCCTCCCAAATATGACCAACTTTGTTTCTATAACATCAGTAGTTAAGTTATGGTACTATTGGAAGAATAAAAAAATTGTGAGTGCTCTCTTCCGAGTTTTACGTGATCGTTTCGATTCTTGTTGATACTTACACACACACACACACACACACACTCAACCTCATTTGTACCCAGTTGCCTGCGCGCGCGCGCAAGCACACACAAATTTTTAAATAAAGAAAAGAAGGGAAGGCTAAGCATAAACTTCCTTTTAACTTTTTTCGTCAGTTGCTTCCCATCATATATATATATATAATATATATATATATATATATATATATATATATATATATTGGAAGGCCCCCTCAATCAAACGTGATGTCAAGTTAGGCCTACAATAATTAGAAGTTTATTGGGAAAGAGAAATCCCTATTTCCTATACGATGTATAAGTACATGCTCATACACCTTACTTAAACGAAATGTGAAAAATCAATACGGTCACCTCCTCACAATTTATATATATATAGTATATATATATATTATATATATATATATAGAGGAGAGAGAGAGAGAGAAGAGAGAGAGAGGAGAGAGAGAGAGAGAGAGAGAGAGAGAGAGAGAGAGAGAGAACTTGTGTAACGAAGTAATCATTCTACAAATAGGGTTAGCAGTCTTCTGAAATTTGGAGGGTGGGGGAACTTTTTTATATATGATGGTAAACTGATACACTAAAGCTTATTAAAATATCTTACCTCGATGCAGGAAATCCAATTTAAAGGCTACGCTTTTTACTCAGGATTTTTTTTATGCAAGAAGGAGGGGCCAAGGGCGAATGCCCGCAAAAACGCGACCCCTATAGAGGAAGAAGAGAGCCAAAATCAAGATCCAACGTTTACGAGATACCTGGTCACTCCGCTTTTGAAAGATTGGAGGTCATAGACAGGGGGAAAGAGTGGGTGAGGAATGTTGTTCCAAAGTTCAACGGTTGAGTACTGTAGATGAAAGAATGAGAATACCGATTACCTTTGCGTTAGAAAGTTGGACAGAAAAGGAATAAGAATGTGTCGAAAGTCTGGTGCTGCGTGCTCTCCTTAAAGGAGGAGGCATGCAGTTAGAGAGTTCGAAAGAGCAGAGTCCGTCATAATAGCGATAGTAAAGAGAGAGTGAGAAAACAGTGACGGGAAGAAAGGGATTGAAGACAGTTCGTAAGAGGCGGGGAATTGATGAGACGAAACGCCTTCGATTCCATCTTGTCAAGTAAAGCTGTGTGTGTTGAGCCACCCTATACGTGAGAAGCGTATTCACTACAGGGTCGGACAAGACTCCTAATACAGAGACAACAACTGAGTCGGGGTGAAGGAACTGCGGAGCCGGTACAGCACGCCCAACCTCTCAGAAGCTGTTTTACAAAGAGAGTATATGTGATCTTTCCAGGAAAGATCACGAGAAAAAGTAAAACCAAGAATGTTAAGAGAAGAGGAAAGATTGAGTTGTGTATTGTTGAAGGTAAGGGGATGTGGAAGATTGTGACGAGTGGACAGATGAAGGAATTTAGTTTTTGAGGCATTGAAAGCCACAAGGTTTTTTTTTTTTCGGCTCCAATCGGAGATGGTAGAAAGGTCTGAGGTCAGGTGCGCCATAACTGTCTCAAAGGGACGCTTTGGGAAGTGGGTGCCAGGTGGCGAAGTGAAGAGTGGAATCACTGGCACAGAAGTGGATAGGACAGGACGTGCGACTTAATAAATCAGTGATAAATAAAAGGAAAAGAGTGGGTGACCGGACAGAACCCTGAGAAATATCATTATTAATAGCTTTAGGAAAACAATGGCCATTTATAACCGCAGCTATAGATCGACCAGAAAGGAAATTAGAGATGAAGGCACAGATAGAAGGACAGAAACCGAAGGAGGGCAGTTTGGAAATTAAAGATTTGTGCCAGACTCTAGACTCTATTAAAAATTTTGATATGTCTAGCGCAATAGAATATGTTTCACCGAAATTCCGAAAGGAGGATGACCAAGAGTCAGAGAGATATGCAAAATGAACAGTAGAGCGTCCCTTGCGGAACTCATACTGACGATCTGAAAGGAGATTGTGAGAAGAGATGTGTCTAAGAATCATCCTATTAAGAATAGTTTACCTGTTAGTAGTCTTCTCTGTCTCTCAAAAGCTACCTTACCCATACCAATTCTAGATCTTGCTTCCTTATTGCAATCTCAATTGTTGATTAATAAACTTCCAGATATTTAAACTGCTCAGCTTCTTCTAAGGTCCGATTTCGTATCGTTAGGTTCATTTGTGCTCCTTTCCTTCTTGCAATTTTCATTACCTTTGTCTTGGTCTCATTAATACTCATTCCGAATTCTTCCGCCGTTGTTGTCAAGCTATTGACCATTCTTTGCAGTCCTTCCTCAGTACTACAAACAAATGCCTCGTCATCCGCAAACCTTACAGATTTGACCAATTTACCTCCCACTCTGATTCCCTCTTCCAGATCTGAGAGTGCTTCTATTATCATTGCTTCCGCATAGATGTTAAATAACACGGGGGACAGGGAGCATCCTTGCCTGACCCCTCTCCTAACCAATCCAGGCTCCGATTCTCCTCCTGCAACTTTAACATTCACAGTCTGGTCAAGATATAGATTTTTTTATCAGCCTACTTAACAGGTAAACTCAACTTGAAGCTGAAGAAAAGGTTAGTAAAAAGCTTGATATGGAGTGTGGTACTGTATGGAGCAGAAACATGGACACTGAAAACAACTGAAAAGAAACTCCTGGAAAGTTTTGAAATGTGGATTTGGAGAAGAATGCTGAAGATAAGCTGGAGGGAACACCAAAGTAATGAGGAAGTACTGCAACAGGTGAGAGGGGAAAGAAGACTCATTAAGGTGATACGAGAAAGACAGAAAAAATAGATGGGACATGTGTTGAGAGGAGAAGGATTGTTGAAGGAGGTGATAGAGGGTAGATATGAAGGTAGACGGCCGAGGGGAAGGAAAAAGAAAGCAATGCTGGATGATTTGAAGGCAGGCAGGAGCTACCATGAGATGAAAAGGATAGCTCAGGATAGAACATTTTGGCGGAACACACGAGTTGGACCTGCCTGATAGGCGGAACACGATGGATGGATGGATTAAGAATAGATGAAAATTTTTTAGAAAGGCAAGAAATCAAAGCAATTGAACGATAGTTGAAGGGTTGAGAGCGGTCACCCTTCTTTGGGACACGCTGAATTAATGTCCAGAATATGTCTGATTCTGATGTTAAAAAGTTTTCCGCGTAATCTGAATTTTAGTAGGAACAAGAATATGAACCGGCAGTTGAAAGGGTTAGAACAGGTTTGTCCAGGGAAAAAATGGTCAGTGATACATTGCTCTTGGAACGAGGAACAAAAGTTCCAAGAACTTCGTTCGTGCAATTCTAAGTCCTCTAAAAAAAAAAAAAAAATTCCATTCGTGGTGTTTTAAGCATTGATTTTACTGACTTCAATGGAATCCTCAAGTCACAGTCACATATTTTGTTTTTAGGAAAATTTCATTCAATAAAATTGCTTTTTTCGTTGATATAAACTTCATTTGAGGTATTTCACGTTGTACTCTAATTTCATTTTTTCACTTTTTACCAGTGTTTTTTTGGGAGTTGCTCAGGAATTTGCTCCTTGTATACCTTCAATCGGAAATATAACGAAGTATTCGTCAAAAGACAGCGAGGAGGAGGAGGAGGAGGAGGAGGAGGAGTGTTTGTTCCAAAAGTGTTCAACACTGTCAGTGGAATTTCGATAAATCAGGTCAGCGGGAACAGAAGGCAGGCAAAGGTCAATTTTTTGATCATCAGTGCTCAGATATAGAAAGAGCTCCCAACTCCAGTAAGTAGAAGGACCATTCGATGGAGGCCTCAGAATGAGAGTAATTTAGTCGCGAGAAGATCAGCAGAAAAGCCACTCCTAATTGTAAGTGAAAAGCGGAAGGAAAAGCATCACGTTTTTGCCTCCCCACCTCCAGTGTCCTCCACCCCTAAACAAAATGCTGATTGGACCCCTGAACTTTGGGCCAAGGATTTTTTGTTCAGCGCCAAGAACCTAATCATGTAATTTGTACGGGCAGGATTATCTGTACATCAATTACTGTCCATCACTCCAATTTTGTGCCGCTACCATAAGTACACAGGGTGTCCCATAAGTCCAGTCTCATAGGAAAATTTATTTTAAATTAAATTTACAAAAGTAATACTTCAGAGCTAAAACAATTGTTCAAATTGATGTCTTGTTTTGGAACTGTTTTGTTGTTGCAGGTAGAATAACACGCAACGGTTAGTATGGAAGTGAGTTATACTTCTCAGGAAAAGGCCTCCGCCTTTTCCTCACGAGTAGATCACGAGTAGATTTTTCGAATTTCACCCGCGTTAGGGTTTTAATAAAAATGTTGAAATTCAAATAACTCCGATGATATTGTACCAACGTTTTTACGCACCGAGTTATTTATTTTAGATAAGGTTAGGTTAGGTTTGGTTAAGTTACTCTAACCTAACCTAAAAAATATAACTTAGAGATGAAAATCCGAGATATTAATTTCCTCCAAAGTATTGGTTATATCATACAAATAGTACGAAATCTGAGCAAAATGGAAATCTATACTTATATATATATATATATATATATATAATATATAATATATATATATATATATATGAGAGAGAGAGAGAGAGAGAGAGAGAGAGAGAGAGAGAGAGAGAGAGAGAGAGAGAGAATAATTAAAAAAATGTTCGATGGTAAATATTTAAAAAAAAAACAATTTTGGTCTTGGTGACTGTATGTGTATTCCGGTCGAGGCGGGTTCGTTCTTACCATGGGGCTTCTACGAAAGTAAATTATGTTTCAGTTGCAAGAGTAGAGAACAGAAGTTCTTCAGTTTATCATTTAATTGAGATAAATCAGATTTCTTAATGTTTGAAGGAGTAAAGTGGAGAAGTTAATGAGAGAGACTTCTTCTTATAATCTCCTGTCTACATCTTGACTCTTTCTTATTAGTGCTGAAGTCTCTTAAAGTCTCTAAAAATCTCTTAAGGATCTGAAGCCTCGTCAAGCTACACAGCCTTTGATAGAGTGATGGAGTAAAGGGGTTTACGTAAGTTGGGGAACTTAAAAGGATATAATGTTTTTATTAAGGTCATTTGAGGAAAGCCAAGATTACGTAACTGAGCTCATAGGGGAAGGTGGGGTAAGACGGACTACTTAACACAAAAATGAGTCTAGAAACCACATTTATATAATTTTTGGGTTTTTTAGGGGTTGTGGTGGTGCTTTGGGGTGTTATATTTAAAGTTCACACCCTGGTCACGGTTTTTAGAGGAAAAGACTGAAACACGAGATTTTACCAAATCAATATTTTTATTGTACCAAAAACGAATCACGGGGTAAGATGGACCCCAGGGGTCCATCCTTACTGGCACAACTCACACACAAAACCTCTTCCTCATCATCATCCTCTACCCCTGCACATTCCTCATGTGCCCATCTCTCGCAAATGGCGCAACAAACCCACCCTTCCCCTCGCACAGAATTACCAAACGTGTCATTGCAATACAAGCACTTGGTTGAATCTCCATCCTCACTGTCACTGTCATGAGCCCAGGATGGCCCAGCTTTCGCTTGCTTTGCTTTTTTCTTTTGTGTCATGCTTTTGTTTGGTGACGTGAAGGACATCTAGCAACCAATATCTGAACCTCGCCCTTTCTGCTTGGGTTTAGAGGGGGGGGGGTCAATCTCACCCCATGGGTCCGTCTTACCCCACCGTCCCCTATATATATATATATATATATATAATATATATATATATATATATGTACGAGGGTGGGCTGAAAAGTAATGCCTCCACTCAAATAAATTTTAAACGGGTTGAAGGATTTTATGGAAACAAAAGCAGATATGTACCTTAGAGTTTATTCTTCAAAACGATACATTTACTTTTCTATAAAATCACCTTCTATACCTCGATACATTTGTGCCAACGATAAATGACTTTTTAAGAAATCCATCACAGTAAAACTCGGAGCTTTGACTACGAAACCAAAATTTCACAGCGGCCTTAACTTCTTCGTCAGACTCGTAGCGATTTCCACGGAGATGTTCTTTAAGTTTAGAAAGAGGTGAAAATCGCATGGTGCTAAATCGGAGCTATATGGTGGATGCGGCAAGACGGTGAATTGTAGATCCCCAATTGCTTCTCGCGTTTGAACACTGGTGCGAGGCCGTGCGTTGTCATACTGCACAATGACTGCGTTTTTGTGGGTGCGAGCCCTCCTGATTCGTTTTTTCAACTTCTTCAGGGTTTCAATGTAATATAACGTGCGGAGTTGATTGCTGCCCCTCTTTCCGTAAAGTCTTCGAGAACACCACCATTGATATCCCAAAAAACAGTCATCATCACTTTTCCAGCCGATTTTTTAACTTTGAATTTTTTGGTTGCGGTGAATTTTTGTGCCGATATTCCGTGGATTGCCGTTTATTTTCAGGGTCATAATGGTGGACCCACGTCTCGTCTCCTGTCACAATGCTGTGCAGAAATTCATCTTCATTTTCGAAACGCTGCAGATTTTCTTGGCAAATGCGTAGTCTCTCAGTTTTCATCTCGGCAGTGAGCATGCGAGGCACCCATCTGACGCAACCTTTCGGTAACCGAGAATACTGATAATGTGTCCCACTCGCTCTTTGGAGATATCAAGCATCGCAACAATTTCATTTTGCTTAATGTGACGATTTCCACGAATCAGTTCGTCAAAGTAGTTCCGATAAGACTCGTCGGTTGCCGTTACAGGCCTTCCACTTCGCGGTTTGTCTCGCAAATTTTCTTGCCCTGCTTCTCCTTTACACTGCTTCGCCCAATGTCGGATGGTACTCACATCAACACACTGTTTGCCGTACACAGCTTGCATTCGCCGATAAATGTCTATGGGAGCAACACTCCGCGGTTAAAAATTCAATTACGGCACGTTGCTTGAAGCGAACGTCTTTACTCCTTTCCAGTGTAATCGATACTGAACCAACGTGTGGAATGAGTGTAGGCTATAACACAAAACCAGTTTTATCTGGTTACCTCTACACAATCTGGAATGGGGTGGGGATATCAAGTTACAACACAAAACTGGTTTTGTCTGGCTACCTCTACACAATCCAGAATTATTCAAGTGGAGCCATTACTTTTCAGCTTACCTCGTGTATATATATATCAGTGGCCAAAGAAAAAGAATAGGTAAGTTACTATGTTCTCTTGTGCTCCTTGAAATCTTAGAAATGTGGTTACATCGGAAACAAGCAAAGAGAGTAATGGCAAGAGAACTTGATTTAGTACTTTGTATGACCTCTTATTTTCCTGCTGGTTCGGAATCTCTGAACCAGCAGTCTAGAAGTTTATCCTTTGCTTGTGTGTCTTCTTTTCGCCTCCAATTCTCAAGGATAACCCAAAGATCCTTTATAGATTTTTTATAGGATGAAAATATCATGGTCAGTCCATCAGTTCAGTGTCACTGTCTCGAAAAATATTATTTACAACTTTGGATATATGACAGGAGCCAAATCCTGATGGAAGATCTACAGTACTTTTCGTCCTCAAACCGCGCAGTTGCGAGGGGAGGACAACTTTTCCTTCGGCGGTGGAAAGCGTTTTACACTATTCATCATACTGTACGACCTATAAAGTCCTCAAGTCCAGAGCATAAAGAACGAGACTACACCGTAACCTACTGTGGATTCCACGTCTTATATGAACTCGGGTCTTCTCGCAGCACCTCAGCTTTCGTACATAATCTGAACGAACACCGGTAACATCGAAATGTGTTTCGTCACTGAATATGAACAGAAAAACACTTAGCAAAAACTGTACGCCTACACATGGCCAAAAATGGAAAGTTGAAAAATATGCATCAAGCTGTCCTTAATTCCAAACAAACACGCGCTTTACTGTCACTTACAACTCCGGACCAAAGAAAAATAGAAAACTGTCTCAAATGCGCTCATGACCTTGATAATACATTTAAGTTATACACCTTTATGAAAAATATAGAGTATCTGTGACGTTATTGATAAAAAGACACCTCTATGTGTCAGGTTTGAAAACTAAAAACTAAAATATAACAAAACCTTATAAAATAGTGAAACGTTAATGCATAGCGACATGTGTGGGCCACTCGCATTTTTAAAGAGAACTGTCAACAGTCACGTTTATCAAGAAATCTTAGAATACTTCATGCTGGAATCTACAGAACAGCTGATGTTCATGAAATTGAAGTACTACCGTGACCATCTAATTCTCCCGATCTTAATCGGATAGAAAATCTTTGTAATATTGCTAAACAGAAGGTCCAAAAGCGTAAAAAAGGAACACAGTGGACTAAAGAGCAACCTGACAATCGATAATTACAAAAGAATGCGAGAGGCTTGTCGACTCGATGCCACGTCGATTAGAGGCCGTAATCAGGGCTAAAGGTGGACCAACTAAATACTAAGACGCAGAGTTAAAAAGGCTTTGATAAAGGTTTAATATATTGGCAGTACTCAATAAACATAATGAATTTATCCTATTTTTTTGTAACACCTAACAACATATTCTAATATTTCGATATATCGCTATGCATTAACTTTTCATTATTTAATAAGGTTTTTGCTAGGCAGTATTTTAATTTCCTTTTTCAAAACTGGCACAGAGAGGCGTCTTTTTATCATAATGACGTCAGAGATACTCTATAATCCTCATAAAGGTATATAACTTAAAAGGTTTTATCAAGGTCATGAGCAGGCATGAAGTAATTGTAATTGTAACTGATTGTAATTGATTTAACTTTTTCAAGTAATTGCTATGTAATTGTAATTGACTAACTAAAAATGTAATTGTAATTGAAATCAATTACATTCACAGTGACAATGAGAATGAACCCGATGAACATTGAACAGTTCACCTGATATTACACTGGCTGCTAATTGAACTGTGATTTAAATACCTGGTATGTGTTTAAATAGAATAATATTCCCACTGTGGGTATGGGTATGGAAATAAAAAGTTAAGGTTGTAAATTAATGGTAGACTTTTCCTTTCCTTTCATTTATATTTAGGGGTTTCTACGAAAAGTAATTCTAATTGAAATTAATTACTTTTCAATGTAATTGTAATTGTAATCAGTTACATTTGCCAACTACAGTATTGTATTATAATTGAGCACATGCAAAGTAAATGTAACCAATTATTTTTTAACTGTAATTGCCCCATACCTGTTCATGAGCGCATTTGAGACAAAATTAATTTCTTGGTCCGGAGTTGTAAATGTCAAATCTGAAATTAATATGGATATTATATATCGCATTTTGTGTATAATTTAGGGGGCAGACCAAATAGTTCACCGGGACTGCTAACAACTTCCAAAAAAAATTATTTATAAGACTTTTGGGGCCGTGTAAATCGTTCAACAGGGTCATTACATCATTGCATTAAATATGTACATATTCGTACTGATATTTTCTTTTTTTCCAGCCTTCAGCACTTCAAGCACTAGTCTCGGTGAATGAGTTTGCTCACAGAAGGCGCTTAACATTCATGTGAGCAGTTAGAGGAAGTTTTTTGTCTGGCACAGATGATTCCATGCCTTCTGATGAGATCTTCTTACTGTTCTAACAGATATATTAATGCCAGTTTCAAATTAGCACTAAATGTCAGGTAAGGTCTTTGAATAATTTATAAATATTTTAAGTATAGTTGGTCTTATCTCTCGCAACTATCTTCCTTTTCTACTAACTTTTCCATGCAACTGAAGTTCAACTGTTCCCTTTTGCTTTTGTACTCGTTAATAATTGTAGAGAGTGTTGCTTTTAGGTATGTTTAAAGTCATTAGATAATGTATATATCGAACTGATTTGCACACAAGATTATGCAGAGCAATTACTCTAACAAGCTGTACAGTTCTCTCTCTGAATCATTAATAAACAAGAGACCTAATGGATATCATAAAACACACACACACACAATATATACACAGGAATATTTGTAAGTAAATAAAAATTTTGTAGAGTATCCCATTCGGTTTGACCACAAATGTGTATAGATTTTCCAAACTAAATGATGGTGGCTTGGTGTCATATTGTCATGCCATATTGCAGACGCACTGAAGTCATGGTTGTGTCATAGTGATGTCACTAATGAAATACCGAAATGTTGCTTCATGATGGCATTATGACAACACAAAGACATCATATATGACGAACATGTTTTAGACAAGCTGGCGGGTTAAAGTATTATATATATATTATATATATATATATATATATATATATTATATATATATATATATATATATTATATAATTATAGAGAGAGAGAGAGAGAGAGAGAGAGAGAGAGAGAGAGAGAGAGGAGAGAGAGAGAGAAGAGAGAGGAGAGAGTCTAACTTTTGCTTCTTTATCAACTCGACAATATTGAATTATGAAATATCGAAACTTGGGAAATCTTGCGGCAAAAGTCTATCCTTGAGCCCCCATTATTTCGAGACGTGGGGACCGGGTTCGGGGAGTTACTTTCAAATGTGGGAGGGGGGGGAGGGGAGGACCAAATGGGGGTGGACAATGTTGAAGAGTTCCCTCGCGAGTAATATAATTTGAAGCTGCCTTTCCGTTTGATCAAATACTTACACCGAACAAGGGACACTAATTCAACAGCAAACAAAAAAGTTCCTCTATTTTTAAGGTCTCGCGAAACGCACATTTCTGCGAGGCATAATAATTATTTGGCAGAAAGGAACGTTCGACATTTTCGTTTTCGATTACACTTCAATTGAACCACTTCTCAATACGTATTGTAGTCACCTTTTACGTGAAACGGCCATATACAGTATATATATATATATATATATATATATATATATATATATATATATAGAAAAACTTAAGTGTGTTATCAACTTCTTTATCTACTGTAAACCTGATGTTTGGATGTTTGAATTCAAAACATCCAAACATCAGTTTACAGTAATATATATATATATATATATATTATATATATATATATATATATATATATATATATATATATATATATATATACACAGTGCAGGGTGGGCCGTAAGTTTCCATACATAGGAAAATTTAAACGTTTGTTTTTTATGTTTCAGATACCCTAAGAATATGCGTTTGACGAAAGAGCAACGAATTGAAATCATACTGATGGCTGGGTCGGGAAGCAGTCGCATGGTTGCAATGAACTTTAACAGAAAACATGGCACGAACATCACACACGACACTGTGGCAAAACTTATTAACAAGTTTCAGAAAACTGGAAATGTTGCAGATCAACCGCGAAGTGGTCCAAGACGTACAGCCACCGATGAAGACACAACAGCTACGATACTTACAGCGCTTACACGGAGTCCCAGAAAAAGTACACGACGGTTGTCTGCAGAAAGTGGTGTCAGCAGATCGAGTATCAGGCGCATTTTGAAAGCAAACAAATGGCATCCATACAAATTGCATATGGCACAGCATTTGAGTGAAGACGACCCGGATAGACGGATGGAATTCTGTGAATGGGCATTAACCAAAGTGAACGAGGATGCAAACTTTTCAACTAAGATCTTGTTTACTGATGAAGCAAATTTTTACGTCAATGGAGAGTTAATCGGCAAACATACGTTATTGGAGTAATGCTAACCCTAACTGGCTGAGTCCGACGAAGATGCAAGGTGCCGGTAAAGTGATGGTGTGGGCCGGGATATGGGGTGACAGAATTATTGGACCAATTTTTGTCAGTGGAAATCTTAATGCCGAAAGGTATCTTACATGTTGCAAGAAGAGATTTTCCATCCCTGCTAAACGAGGAAGGTAACTTCCCAGTTTACTTCCAGCAAGATGGAGCTCCACCTCATTATGGTCTTCACGTGCGTCGGTATTTGGATCAGCAGCAGTTTCCGGATGCTTGGATTGGTCGGCGTGGTCCTGTGGAGTGGCCTCCCAGATCCCCAGATCTCACCCCCCTTGATTTCTATCTTTGGGGGCACTTGAAGGCCATGGTGTATCAGGAAAAGATACGAGACATAAATCATCTAAAGGAACGTATCACCAACGCCATTACAAGCATAACGTCAACTGTGCTAATGCGTGTTCATCAACAGTGGGGAACACGTATTGAAATGTGTTTTCAAAACAATGGCAACCATGTAGAGCATATTATATAAATAAAAAATGGTTGTCCATAAAAAAATGTTTATTTTTCCTATGTATGGAAACTTACGGCCCACCCTGTATATATATATATATATATATATATATATATATATATATAATATATATATATATACGTGCGTACATTTATGTGTCAATGAGTGCGAAACCTTTTCGAGGGATGAAACCCCAAGAACGTAGCTTGGCATAACATTGTGATACCCCAATACACACGATTATTGCTTTTTTATGTATGAACCTAAATGAGAACGGTGTTTCGAGATGAAATAAATGTTTTGAGTGTAGTTCACTAAATAGAAAATTAAAAAAAAAAACGATTCTTTAATTTTTCCCTTTAAGTATTGCAAAACTAATCGATAAACCTGTTTATAAATTGAAAGTAGAACATAAAGTTGTGTATATCCACATCGGTTACGAACGACTTATTATACTTACTAATTTATATAATTATACTCGAGCGCTAATTATAATATACTCGCTTGGAAATTAATGTGAATACTGTTGTCGAACTATATTCACCAACTTCTCGATAATAATAATAATAATAATAATAATAATAATAATAATAATATAATAATAAAATAATAAAAAGGAAGACTTACAAAGCTTCTATTTATAAATGCAACGTCTATTTCTGTTTGTTAAAATAACTGTACAGTTAAACGAACTCAATAATGACTCCTCTCTTCCTCATCGCGCATTCAGGCATTTGTCACTACGGGAGGAACGACGCGTACTTTCACAGATCGTTTTTGCGAATCCCCCTGGAAAACGCACGAGGCCTACTAGGGGTTCTCTAATCCCCGTTCGCCAACACTGATCTAATACATACCATCTATTCTGTTTACTCAACGCTCTTAATAATTACTTTATACTTTTTCGGTTTTATACAAGCCACGAAATGAACCTAATTTTTTTAATATTTTTCATCTCAAATGTACTAAAAACTAAACGAGGAAAAAAAAAAATTCCTTAAATTAAAGGCGGTGGAAAACCTTTCGTAAACCCAAATTCTGACTGACGGACAAAAATACTCGAATCGTTGAAACATATTTCACGAATGAAAATTCCCCCACAAAAATATTTGGACCAACGCGAAGACGACGAAACATTAAAAGCAAAACCAAAATCTATTTTTTGGACAACGAAAGAAAAAATAGAATAAATTTTTTTTTTCGAAATGTAAAACATTAACCTTTCGACAACAAATTAAAAACTGGAATACAACCGACCAAACCAATACGAAAAACCCTAACCTAGCGTACGCCCTAATCCGGGCTGGGCTGCTGCTGATCGGAAAGTCGTGAGATCAAGTCTGGACGAGAACTTTGAAATTTCTGACTTCCTTGGCGAGTCGTGGTTTGGATTCTACGTTAAGTTGTAAGTCTGAGTGGAACGACAAGCTTGACCTTCGCAAAATTGAACAATTCAGGTGGAAGAAAAACTAAGGCTTCTTTTTATTATGGGATATAATATATATATATATATATATATATATATATATAATTATATATATATATATATATATATTATATATATATAATATATATATATATATATATATATATATATATTATATAATATATATATATATATATATATATATATATATATATATATATATATTATTAAAGCAAATTTCGATTTGTTTTGTGCATTTATTTATTTAATATTTTTCATTTATTTTATTTACCGGTTAACTCGATATATTTCAATTTTAACACGATTATTTAAAATTTAAAGTATTTCAAAATTGCCATATTTTATTATATTAAAATTTGGGTCAATAATAATAATAATAATAATAATAATAATTTGGAAATAAATAAGTAGTTATTTGGTTTGTATTCGATTTGACTCCAAATATTGGAATCATTTAAAGTTGCACTCAAAAAAACTGTCCGTCTCGTGTCCTTTAGGATGAGGAGTTGAAAAAGTACCAACTATACTTTGAGTAAAAAGTATTTGAAGAGTGTATTTTGTCGACAATACAGTGAGAATACAGTGTAAATGCCTTTAATCTGGGTGTATTACACTTCAGAGAAACTAGATGATAATTTTTCTCAAAATGTTGTTGAGAAATATTTCATTCGATTTTGTACTGTCCACCAAATTTGTAAAAGTAGTTTTTATAAATGATGGTGTAAGGTTCGATGGTTTAGTCAGCCAGTGAAATCAAGTTCAGAGAAACTTTAGAGAATTTGTTCCGTCCGTCAATATTTATATATATATATATATATATATATATACAGTATATATATATAGTTTCCAGGAAACTTTAAACGTATAAATGAAAAGAAAGATCAAGGAAGCGACGTACGGCACGACTTTAATATAAATCCGACGTTTCGAGGGATACAATTCTCATCTTCAGGATAAATCCTAAAATTATAAAAAGTAAAAGATAAATAAAATTTTAAAAAATTACTTTATTTTTTTAATTGTTTTAAAATTTTACTTATCTTTTATTTTTTAGAATTTTAGAATTTATCCTGAAGATGAGGATTCTATTCCTCGAAACGTCAGATTTATATTAAAGTCGTGCCGTATGTCGCTTCCTTGATCTTTCTTTTCGTTATTATTATTGTTATTTTGTACTGCAAGGTATCTGAGAAGGGAGAGAGAGAGAGAGAGTGTTTCCTTCGAAAACTATTACTGGCGTGCATGGTTGCTTGCATAGCTGCAGTTGCTGTTACTTGCGAGATAAAGAGCTTTTGATAGAAAGCGCCTCCTAGAGACGAATCTGCTTTAATCCGGCCATTACACGCCCTATGAGAAACTAAGCCCGATTTAAACGAAAACGTCACACGAAGAACGTCGCGAAAGGCGGAGAATTCTTTTCGTAGCAAAAATACCCCGATCGAATTTGCATTTCTGCTCCGCCGCCATCTTGGTTTCCGTTTTGGTCGGAGAGGTTAGTTGGTAGTAGGGGCCGAGAGTGGTCTTCTCCAAATTACTTCATTAACGGTTTTTTTTATACAACCACCAGTTCGGGATCGAGTATATTTCGTAATTAATTCTGAAGATATATTTCACACATCCGTATTACATATAAATATTTATATACTGATGGCAATGGTTACGCATTTATGCTGCACATTACACATTTGTTATCTATGACTAATAATAATTTTGACTTATACAGAAGTATATTCTGTAAAACAGATTCTGTCTAACAGTACAGGTAAAATAACTGTACACAAAATTTGATTTAGTAAATAATCATAATAATAATAATAATAATAATAATAATATTATTATTATAAATTATTATTACTTATGTCCCAGAGGTCGTCAACATCTTGGCGATATTTGTATTTTAATGGAAATAAGCGCCATTTCGGATGAGTAAATTACATCAATAATTTTTGAGAAAATTTCTGTTATGAATTCTTAAGAGAACTTTTCTCAAAAAAATGTTGATGCGAAAACGTTCGGGTTCATCCTCATTCAATTGAATTCCAGAGAACTACTCCACTATTGAACTGAAGAGGAGGCTAGTATCGAAGACGAAACGTTTGGCTTTCCTTTCCAGCCTCTGTATTTGTCGCGACAATTATTAAATAGGTTGTCGCTAATAAAGATAAAATGAAACTTGAAATTTCTCACAACTGTCGCGGAATCGCGGCAAATTATTATTAACAAATACTACGAGCGAAGAGCCTCGCTTTAAGACCACTTCAACCCAGATCTTAATCTTTATCCCAATCCCTCTATTCCGTTGTATACATACTGGATCGGAACAACAACGCAAACCCACTAATGAAACCACGTCACTCATTCGCTATTGAGATCGCTTCTCTCACTCCAGAATGGTTAAAACCAATATTAAATAAACTTCGCATTTAAGAATTTAAAACCGAAAAGTTATCCTAAATTACGTTTACGGATAAAGCGCCACCTAATGAATAAACGGATGATAGCGGAAGTGGTTCACAATTAAAAAATTTAAGAATTTGTTTTCACCCAGACTGTAACCACCATTCAGCTGGGTGTGGATGGACAAAACGCGCGTATCCCCAGCCCAGCTAGAGGCGTAATTTTAACTCTCAAAACTGGGCCCCACCTTCACTATTTAACTTGGAAGTAACCAAATTTTTCATTTTGCGCCTTATGACATATCGTATTACAGTAGCTTATATGAATTACTCGGCTTCGATCTTCCTTCACTATTAGTGGTGACTTTCATTAATCAGACAACCCCGCAGCCGAAACCACTTCAATCCACGCAGTTAGGCGGGCTCAGTTTCGGGGTTCGACCGTATTTTACATTATGGTCATATAGAAAAATTCGAGACTTAATCTTATCGTGCTCTCCGAGATCGCTAAAATTTCTTTCACTAAAAGAACACTCGTTAGATGTCCAAAAATTCCCTTAAATTATTGCACTAATCAGTGACCTTCAATGTCAGGATGCTTTTATCTTTTAAAGATTCACTTCGCTTATAAAAAAATTTATTTCAAAATTTGACAAAACAACAACAACAACAATATAACAATAATAATAATAATAATATAATTGATTTTAATTTCAAAAAAGGTTTCATCCCACTCTATGTCATTCCCATATAATTCATTCCCCGCCCAAGAGTGGGAAAAGCGCGGGTGAGAATCTCAAAAGGAAGCAATTTTCAAATGGATCTATTCCCATTACAGAACATTTCCTAAATTCTAATCCACGGCTTTCCCACTTCGGCCCAGGTTTAGTTAAAATCACTGTTAGGCTAATGTTATGTTAAGTATAGTTAGGTTAGGAAATACGAGACATTCTTATTACGTGCTTTTACCGCGAATGCATTTAAATGGGACTAACATTTTTTTTTTAAATCAAGACACTTTTCTCAAACGTGAATTTCTCACTTCGTTCATTCTCATTTGCGGACCGAGAATGAGAATGAGTGGGAAATAATCCACAAAAAAAGAATACTCACGCAATTCACTTCGGAACGAATTTTAACAAATAATCAAATAATCACGTCGGCAGAAAATCTCTGAAACCATATTTTATATATATATATATATATATATATGGAACGTGAATTGTGAGTTGGATTCCACGCCTTTTAAACTGTCTCACGGAGAGCTCAACGAATTTTCCCCATTACCACAAATATATTATACATATTATATATATATATATATATATATATATATATATATATATATATATATATATATTCGTGTACTTTACATTCACAAAAATTACATCAACGAATGTAAGGCTATTACATTTTTCAGCATTCGTATATATTTAAGCGCGGAACGCACTTTAAAAAAAAAAAAAAACTTCCCAAACTGTGAAATATTTCACCCCCCTAATCTCAAAATGTAAATAAGGTAAAACTTCAGTAAAATCGATAACTGTAAAGTATTTTCATTTACAGTTTGAAATTTTTATCAAGGAAATATAAACATTTTAATAAGATTAAATATTCCTCGCCTTAAAATGCGCGAACTTTGAATATTATTATATTTGCGTCGTAAAATGAAAATGTAAATTGCGAATTAAAACGAGCGTAAAAATGTAAAAGATGCGTAGATGTAAAAAAAATTGTTAATGTAAAACGAAATGTTGAACAATATAATAATAAAATATGAGAGTATAGAAACTTCAATTTTACTCGTTCATATATTTTTGGATAATAACCAACCCCTCCCCCGGACGTAAATGATCAAATATTTACTGGTGCGAAAAGATTTACGAAGAAAAACTGTAAATAAACTACGAATCTTCAATACTTTAAATTCCAAATTTACTTTACAAAAAAATAAAATAAAAATCGTTAAAAATTAACCGAATAAAATGCAAAAAAAAATATATATATATAAGTTATTTTGTAATAATAAAATAATAATGAAGAAAACGTAAATTTTATCCAATAGTTAACCCTAAAAAAAAGAGAGAAAACATGAAACGAAAAAGGAAAACTAAAATAAAAGTTAAAAAAAAAAAAGAAAATGAAATCTTACCGAGAAAAGACGAATTCCAACTTTGTCGACGTCACTTCACGGACTGACTGAATCTCTCAACAAGTGACCCAATCTCACCAACGGAAGATTCCCCCGAACTGAGGGGAAATCAGGGGGACTCAAGGGGCATTTCGGGTCGGGAGTGAAGGGGAGGGGGACAAAGGGGAAGGCACCGAGGGTTTTTTTTTTTCTTGATAGGGATAAAACGGTCTTTGAGACCGAGTATTTAAAAATCTTACTTTGATGCATGGTTTGCTACGGTTTTTATCGCATTAAAACGTTGACCAATCTCTCGTTCTTGACTTAAAATTAATTAACACAAATTAAAAACAGTAAAAATACAGTAATAAAATCAATCAAAGCATAATAAATGCGAAGACATGAAACATAAATTTAAAATGTTACAAAAGCAAAAATATAATTTTTAACATTTAAAAAAAAAAAAAAAAAAAAATATCGTAAAAACAAGATTATAAATTGATTTTTTATCAGTGGTTCTTCTTTCTGATGTTGTAGAGAGAGAGAGAGAGAGAGCGAGAGAGAGCGAGAGAGAGAGAGAGAGAGAGAGAGAGAGAGAGTAGAAAGCCCTTGTATGGAAAATTTACGTTTTCAACTAAATTTGTCAGCATGTTTTAGACTAATGTAATGATGGGGTTGTTTAACTTCCTTCGCAACATTTCAGGTCATATGACTGAGGGGACCTACACCTTTACGTGGGATCCGAACCACGGGTCGCTACATAACCTGAATGTGGAGGACGGTCTCCCATCCAACTACTGTCCAGACCTAAGTCGATCAACTTCGCTGATCGACGGGAAGCGGCGTTACGACAATGGTCACCAAGACGTGGCCCATATTTTAGACTAAATAAGACTCGAGCTTATCTCAGTACACGTAAGGTGATTACTGGTCGGTGGTCGTGGTTCAAATTGATAAGAAAACTATTCCTTACATCACCTTATTTGGAGAAACACCCGTAAATACCTTTGAAAACAGAGGTAATAAAGTCGAGGAACGGGTGGAATAAATACTCGCTTCCTTAATTCATACTTTAGCATACGTTGTAGCCGCGTCGCAACATCCCTTCCCGCAAGATCAGCGAAATTAAGCGACATTGGGTTTGTTCAGTAGTTCTAATGGGTGATCGTCCTCCCTGTTCAGATGGTGTAGCTAGCGACCCGTGGTTCGGATTCCACGTGAAGCTGTAGGTCCCCTCCTCCACATGGCCTTTGCAGTTAAGAAGGAAATAGGAAATTGAACAACCTCGAATTCTATTATTAGTTTTTATTTGCGTGTAAAGAGCAACGTTATGAGTAATCATGTTAAACGTAACTTTACGTCAGCCCATGTTTGCCCACTGAAAGTAGTTACTGAGGTAACAATAAAAAAAAAAATCCCGTACAATATATATATAAAATTTATCCCCATTCACAGGATTTGAACGCGAGTTCTCTGACTCACAGACGCGGGCACTGACCATTAGGTTAACTTTTATCTTGTCGTAGCCTAGTAGTTACTTTTTGAATATCCAAAATTGCACGCCTTTTTATGCGGGAAGGAGGGGCCAAGGGCGAATGCCCGCAAAAACGCCCCCCACCCACCTATAAAGGAAGAAGAGAGCCAAATCAAGGTCCAAAGTTTTCGAAATGCCTGGACACTGCGTTTGAAAGATTAGAAGTCATAGGCAGGGGGAAAGATGGATGGAAGAAGATTGTTCCAGAGTTGACCAGTTGAGTAGATGAAACTGAAAATACTGATTAACCCTCGCGTTAGAGAGTTGGACAGAAAAGGAATGAGAATGTGTCGAAAGTCGGGTACTGCGTGCTCTCCTTAAAGGAGGAGGCATGCAGTTAAAGAGTTCAGAAGAGCAGTGTCCGTTATAATAGCGACAGTAAAGAGAAAGTGAGGCAACATTGGGGGAAGAGAGGAATTGAACAGTCAGTAAGAGGAGGGGGAATGATGAAAAGCCTCCATCCGGTCAAGTAGAGTTGTGTGGATTGAATTGAACCACCCCACACATGAGAAGCGTACTCAATACAGGGTCGGACAAGACCCCCCCCCCTTATACAGAGAGAACAACTGAGTGGGGGTGAAGAAACTGCCGGGAAGTACAGCCAAGGGTAAATAAAATATTTGCCAAATAGAAACTTTTCCGCCATCCTAATTTTGGCGACAAGAAACTATTCCGGACCTTCGGACCTTCCTGGAGCCTAATTTCTCGTTTCCAGTTAAATCTGATCATATATTGTACTGTAGTACAAAAAATACAAAACTTTGCGGAAATAATTTATTAACTTTTAGATGCACATTCGTGAGACTACTAGACTAGAGTAATATCACGAATCACGATCAAAATTTTTATAACACATATCGGTGAAACTCATTTTTTCCCTTTCCAGAATTCCCTCGGAAACCTCGACTTTTTTTCTCGTTTTCTAGGAGAGTCTTGTTTGCAGCACTCCTCACGCTAACAAGCCTGCTTTGTTTCGACTTCCTTATGTATTCCTTTTTTCTCATTTCATAAATCTCGGCTATCAAATTACCCATGGCGTGAAGGAGGCCGAGATTAAATTGCAGCACAATTTCCATGGAGAAATAGGCTGGCTGGAGGTATCTTCCTTTCCCGCGTGTGATTATTCATGATAGAGCCAACTGTCTCTGCGATAGCCTCGGACATACTTCTCACCATGCAAATTTCGAACAAATCTGTGAAGTCGGAATACTTGCTCTTCGACTGATTGTACTCAGAAACGTTGACCTTGACCGCCCCCCCCCCCTTATATTTCTTTTCGGATTTGCGCGATTCGCGTGGGTTGATCTGAACGATCCGAAAAAAAAGAGAAATCTGGAAAAAACCGGAAAAATCACATCCCTGCAAATGTAATATTTTTGTTCCCAACTTTTTTAAAAACGACATCGTTTGGAAGGACGGTTATTAAATGAAACTTTTCTGAACTCCTAGAAATATGGAAACTTTTCCACACAGCCAAGGGGGGCATTTTATAGAATACTTACCCCTGAGTACAGCACACCTGAACTCTTAGAAGCTGTTACAGAAAGAGAATATATGTGATCTTTCCAGGAAAGATCACGAGAAAGGGAAATGCCAAGATTATTAAGAGAAGAGGAAGGATTGAGTTGTGTATTGTTGAAGGTAAGGGGATAATCGTGTAGAAGATTGTAACTCGTAGACAGATGAAGAAACTGAGTTTTTGAGGCATTGAAAGCCACAAGGTTTTCTCTGCCCAACTCAGAAATAGTAGAAAGATCAGAGTTCAGGTGCATCATAGCCGTCCCACGCGAAGTTTGAAGTGACTGTTGAGAGGGACGCTTTGTGAAGTGGGTGGAGAAGTGAAGAGTGGAATCATCGGCCTAAGAGTACAAAGGACAGGAAGTGCGACTTAATAAATAATCGATAAATAAAAGGAAAAGAGTGGGTGACAGGACAGAGCCCCGAGAGGCACCACTATTAATAGTTTTAGGAGAAGAACAGTGACCATCTTTAACAGCAGCTATAGATCAGCTAGAAAGGAAATTAGAGATGAAGGCACAAATAGAAGGATAGAAACCGAAGGAGGGCAGTTTGGAAATTAAATATTTGTGCAAAATCTATCAAAAGCTTTTGATATGTCAAGCGCAATAACAAAGGTTTCACCGAAATTCCGAAAGGAGGATAACCAAGAGTCAGAGAGATATACAAGAAGATCGCCAGGAGAACTTCCTTTGCGGAATCCATATTGAAGATCTGAAAGAAGATTGTAGAGAGGTTGAAATTGAGACAGGTAGAGAGAGAGAGACTGTAGTAGAGAGGTATTTAAGAATATTCCTATTATTAAGTATATTCAAAAACTTTAGAAAGGTAAGAAATCAATGTATGATAATTGGACAATAGTTGGAGGGTTGAGAGCAATCACCCTTCTTTGGGACAGGCTAAGTGAAAACGAACTTCCAGCAGGAAGGAAAAGTACCAGATAAAAGACGAAGACGAAAGAGTTTACCTGGGCAGGGTGTCAGCACAGAAGCACAGTTCTTGAGAACAACAGGATACCATCAGGACCCTACGTCTTTCCAGAGTACAGCCCAGATAGGGCAGAAACAACACACACACACACACACACACACAGATATATATATATGCCTTCATGGTAGACCCAGATTACGACCAGTATATATGAATGTGTAGAAGTAGGGGTCAGTATAAAGCGGCCATAAGGCGATGTAAACAGGAAGAAGAGTCTATTCGAGCATCAAAAGCCTGTGAAGCTCGCATAAATAACGATAATAACAAGTTTTGGAAATTTGTTAAGAATCAAACGGGTGTCAAAAGTGTCCTCCCTCCGACAATCGATGGGGTGTCGGGGGAGGATGAAATTGCAAAGCTGTGGAAAAACCACTACTCTAACATTCTTAACAGGGTGAGTAGGGATAATCTTAAGATAGATTGCAGCGAAACGCCTGTGGGAGGGACAAGAGAAAATACTTTGATATCATTTCCTGAAGTAAAGAGGTTAATTAAAGAGTTAAAGACTGGTTCTGCGTCTGGGGTAGATGACCTAGCGAATGAGCACTTAAAATATGCCATTAACGTAGTATGTCTGCATACATCATTGCTCTTATCAGCCATGCTTGCTCATAGCTATATCCTCCAGAGTTCATGAGGGTATATATCTTGCCCCTGGTCAAAAATAAATATGGAGACATTCTGTCCAGTAATAATTACAGGTCTATTGCTGTCGCTTCCTGCTTCTCGAAACTACTAGAAAAACTCTTGTTACTCCGATTAAATGATTACCTATGGACATCATCTAATCAGTTTGGCTTTAAAAGGTCCCACTCAACTGACCTGTGTATCTATGTACTTAAGAAATAATATCTAAATACACTGACAGTAATTCAACTATTTATAGCTGTTTCCTAGATATAAGTAAGGCATATGATAGAGCCTGTGTGGCCATTTCGCAAAAATATGTGGCCAACTCGATTTAGGTGAACCGAGGTTTTATTTTATAAAACTTCCAATATTATAAAATTTATAAATATTTCCTCAAATCATTCGAGAGTTCAAATCAAAACTCATTCTGGTGCTGGTACAAGTCCAGAAACAGGATTTTACCCACTTTCCATACCTGGAAAGCTATCTGGGAAAGACTGACGAGATCGAGTTTGAACAGGAGAAGCTACAGCAATATGTGGATTGGCTCAGGAATTTGACGCAGAAATTTGACCAGCGCTTCACTGACTTCGACAGCTTCAACCTGGCATTTCAGTTCTTGAAAGATCCGTTTAGCTTCAGTATTGAAAAGTCATCCGAAGAACTTGTAAATTTGATTAGCGTGAACGAGCGAGAGTTCGAGACTGACACGCTGTTGCTACAGAGCCAGCAGTTGCAACCGTAAATTCGCAATGAATCTCTGGCTGAAATGTGGAAAAACCTCTTGGAAGATGAACAGTATCCTTCCCTGAAAGCCGTCATTGCCAAATTATTCTCGATGTTCGGGTCTACGTGGCTGTGCGAGTCAACGTTTTCTTCTGTGACACAGTTAAAGTCGAAGAACCGATCTTGCCTCGTTGATATGAATCTGGAAGCAGAACTGAGATGTGCGTTATTTTCGAATTTTGAGCCGCAGTTTCTTGAATTGGTGAGAGAAAAAGAATGTCAAATCTCTCATTGAAATTTCACGTTTTTGTCAGTCAAGTTCGGGCGTTGTGTTTATAATTGACCTTCACTGTCATTAGAATCCTCAAATAAATTTATTTTGCGAAAACTTTCAGTTTTATTAATAGTGTGGCCATTTCTGTGGTCGACTGGCCACATCCGAGTGAAGCTAAAGACACTCTCTTTCGTACTTTCTGCAGTAACATATACGGACAACAACTCTGGGTGAATTATAAAAAAGGTTCTGGCAGAACCCTAAATTTGCTGTACAACATGTATTTTAAACTCTTACATAAATTCCCCCCGAGATGCTCAGCTTCGCAAATGCTTGCTACCCGCAATGTCCCGAGCTTCCCGGAGGTAACAAGACGTGCTCAATACAGTCTAATGCAAAGAATTAAAAAATCAACCAACCCGATTATCCATGCTATCCATGAGTCCTGCCGTTTATCGTAAGCTATGGAATTCTTGGTACGAGTAGCTCCACTTAACTTGGACATTACTGTATTATTTATAATCAACTGTGTATATATTTCTATCCTTAGTACGTGAACTGTCATTGTATTAATAATATTTGTCATATGGACTATAGTCTGCCAATAAACCTTTTCATTTTCATATATACAGGGTGTTTCAGGAGGAAAGGTCAATACTTCGGGAGGTGATAGTATCGGTCATTGTGAGAAAAAAAGTTCATATGAACATATGTCTAATTCTGAATGGTTACGGAAATAGAGCTGTTTGAATCTACAAATACAAAAGCATTGTTAATGGTAATGAAGAAAGAGAAACCAATTACTGTTTCTAACATTTAATGTTTAAACATTGGCATTTGGAATGGTATCAGGTACAGAAATGACAAATTTGTTACAGTTTACAATACGTTTTCGAAAATCCCACCGTCAACCTCAATGCACTTTGCAACTCGTGTGCGAAGATCGCGTGTTGTTCGTCTGAGTTGATCATGACGTTTCTTTATGCGGGCAGCAGCATCCAAAATGCGCGCGAGCAATTCGTCTCGTGTATCCACCTTTCTTTTGTAAACTTGACTTTTCATCCACCCCCACAAATAATAATCTAACGGAGAGAGGTTTGGAGACCCTGGTGGCCATTGAATGGGACCACCGCGGCCGATCCATCGACCATACGCGTACGCATCAGATTCAAACAGCTCTATTTCCGTAACCATTCAGAATTAGACACATGTTCATATGAACTTTTTTCTCACAATGCCCGATACTATCACCTCCCAAAGTATTGACCTTTCTTCCTGAAACACCCTGTATATGTCGATCGATGGTAGACCCTATAATAACGTAATTAGATTAATTAAAGATTGTTTATGGGTCACCGATTTGGTCTTTTAATGAAATAATAATTGTCATTAATAAAGGAAGGTAATTAATACGTTTCGTCAGGTTTTCCTTCAATTAAACGAAACAAGTAAATAATAAAAGTAGCAATAAAAGGTTACAACTGAACAAATGCAAATTCACAAAATAAATTAGACTCGAATTGAATGATCGACTGAATTATAATTGTGGAGTAGCTTATGAGAAGTATTACGAGGATGCGCAATTCTAAATTAAATGATTTACCAAAAGTAAGATCGCGCGAATGAATGAACTTAGGCCGGTCGCACGGAGGATCGTTTCGCGACTCACAACTGACAACTTGGGTCGTGACAACTCGAGTCGCGTGTGATTTTACATTGACAGAATGGGCTGCACACTGCAGCGACCACGACGGGATTTCCCAGAATCGCGTATGCCTATATATGCAGTTTACGGTAGATTGGAAAAGTCTGCGGATTTCTCAACTAACATTTAACTATGTCTGGTACACCAGACTGAGGAATTACAAAAATAGAATTTATTATTAGGACGAGCCGATCGATTTCGTTACAAAGAAAAAATATATAAGAATTAAATCGGTTTTGATGGGTGTTCCATCTATGACTGTGTATATGACTGTAATGTGTGTGTGTGTGTGTGTGTGTGTGTGTACACACATCAGTTTCTTGGACGGTGTGGCGCATTCCCGCGCTCACGATCACTGAGAGTGTTTGCAAAGAGCTTTCCTCAAGCCATTTTCCTCATCTTCTACTTTAGAACTTCGGCGGCAGCGTCGGGGGTGAACCTAATTTAAGCAATTGCTTTTTTGCAACTTGCAGACTCTCTTTAAGGGCGAAGGAGAATATGTTTGCGCTTTGCTTTAGTTGCTTCGTTCAACATGGAAGGTGCAATGGATCACCTATTTTATATTTATATTTAAATAAATAAATTATTTTAAATTATTATATTTATATTATTTTATAATATAATGTAATAAATGTAAGGACTCATTTTTTCATTAAAGTCTCTCTCTCTTTTTATATATATATATATATAATATATATATTATATATATAAATATATATATATATATATATATAATATATTATATTTGCAAATGAAAGATTTAATCTAACTTCATTTCGATTTAAATCTCCAGAAATATCGTAACTTTCCCATCCCCTTCCGACCAATATGAAAGGCAGTGTCACAGGGAACTTGCATAGCATTTAAATTTGTAGTCTGTGCCAACCATTTAATGTGATTATGACACGTAATTTACACGTATATGCCAACCAGTTGGCGTTCATATATATATATATATATATTATATATAATGCATCGAAAATGCCTAATTTTACATATAATTTCAGTACTGCGGACATTTCATTACTGGTGACATAATTTCCAATTTACAGTTTAAAGGTCGTCTGCGAGACTGAGAAAAACCAAACAATGTGTTTAGGGGAGGGACTTGTCGTCCAATGGAGCCTCGATCTTAATCCGGCTCACAAGGGAAACGAGGATGAAGAAAAGCAAATCATTCCTTTTATAATCATCCTTTTTCACTTGGTGCACCAAACCAAATTCAGTATAGATGTTCATTGTCTCATTAAATACTTCTCTCTCTCTCTCTCTCTCTCTCTCTCTCTCTCTCTCTCTCTCTCTCTCTCTCTCTCTCTCTCTCTCTCTCTCTCTCTCTCTCTGTATAGCTTCCAGTACCTATGTTGCACGTCCGATGTCGAGAGAGAGAGAGCGAGAGAGGTGACCCAAATGTAGAGAAAAGCGCTTCTTTTAATTCCAAATCGTATGACGTAACCCATCGCGATACCCTATTATTCGCGGCTTCTTTTCCGTTCAGAGTCATTGAACATCGACCCTTCAAAGCTTTTTTCTTACGACTTAAATGGTGTAAATAGATAAATAATAATAATAATAATAAAAAAAATTGCAATAAAATTTCTTAATACCTTTTAATGTCGTTGAATATTGGCGTCCTGTTTTATTTAGTTCCCCGTTCATTTCGTGTAGACGAAATCTCCAATTCCTTTAAACACTGTTTTGTCGATAAATTTTTATTCATGAAAATCAAAAGTCATCCGCACGGAAAGCGATTCGCTTCTTTTCGCCAGAATTGGCGAGAATCGTTTGTCTTTTGTTTTTCAATGCCACGTCATTTCCGGTCTAAAATGACTTCGTTCTCCTCCGATCTTCTTCTTTCTAGGCCGCAAATATGATTTGAATATTTAGTAGACGAAAGAATGAAGAAAAAAATCTGCACAAAAACATCAACAACAACAACAACAACATTAGGTTGGTCGTTCTGGTTTGTTTTAGACGATTTTGAGACAATAGGTACTCGCGCTACGTAATTATTTTTAAATTTTGAGAGTTTGATAATTGTACTTTCCTATTTTTATTTAATGGTTACTTCTATGTATTTTATTGTATTCTCTTTGCTTTGAAGCTAAAGGAGAGCGTTCACCGACTTTTAAATAACTATGGAAAAATATCCAAATCATTGAACGCGAGAGAACTAATCCAAGATTTACTGCAAATGAAACTCCGGAATAAGTTAGTCCTTTGCCAGTTTCTCCATACTTCATTTTATTTATAAGAACGAGTTAACGGCATATACAAAATAAATATGGGAACATTCTATTCAGCGATAAATACACGGGCCTATTGCTGTCGCCTCCGCTTCTCGAAAGTTTAGCTTCGTCGATTAAATGATTCTTTATGAACATCTCCTAATCAATTTGGTTTTAAAATCTCTCATTCAACTGATCTGCGTATGTATGTGTGTGTATGCATTGAAAGAAATTGTATTTAAATGTACTGACAGTAATTCAACTAATTATAGTTGTTTTATCTTATATAAATAACGCATGTGATAGAGTGAATCAAAATACTCTATTTAAAAAATTAGAAAACAGAAATGTTTCAGTGTTTTAAATATACTGAAGTTTCGGTACACTCCTCAAACATTTATGGTTAGATGGATGACACTCAGTTCCATCCAGGCTTGGAAAATTATATTTTTTCGGGAGAATTACAATTATTATTACAATTACTTCGGTTCCGATAGTCACAGTTATAATTACTATTACAATGACATCGTCTACCAAACTAGTTAAATAGGTAAGATCATATTCGCCAATTAGAAATCAACAGCGTGGTTTTCCCTAAATGTAATTGGGTATTTACTTATTGTGTAGGGTATATTATTTAAAAAAAAAGGGAAAAGAAGAAACGAGTATCAATGGATCACGAATCAATATACGTATTTTAATATCAGGCAAGTTGTTTCAGTTTCAATTAGAGAGAGGAAACTTTGATTTAAAATATAATCCAACAGTATGCAGTATTACGTACGGTTTTATATTCTTCATTTGCGTATTTAAATAAGAGTAATTTTGTCAAAAACTTCCTGATTACATTGGATTACATCCTCATTGCGAGTATCCTATTCTTACTGCCATGGGCCCACGGCCTTGAATTTCAAATGGTGATTGGTGATTGGTCTGAGACTTTCGAGTAACCAATTTTTTAATTTAACTGAATTCATTTGCGCAAATAGCTAAAAAAAACAAAATTTCCAAATTAGTCAAGAAAGTAAAAATTAATTTAACTGAGATGAGTTGGGTTATTTCAATTACAATGTCATATGATAACATTTCAATTACAGTTATATGATAAAATATAACATTGTCATTACAATTACGGCCAAATGTGTAATTAATTACATTCAGATGAAATTACAAATGTAATTTTTCCAAGCCTGGTTCCATCCTAAAAGTTCAAACTGAATGGCTAATATTATTTTCAAAATGAGAGGCAAATCAATAGAGCAAGTACGAGAATTTGAGTATTTGGGTCAAATTATCACTAGCTCCTTCACTGACAAGTGACGACTCAGACATAAGGAAAAATATGAAAGTGACTGTGTTAATGCAAACAAAATTATAAGCAACTTCAGATTCTGTACGAGCGAAGCTAAAGACACTCTTTTTTTCATAATTTCGGTACTAATATTTATGGGCAGCAACTGTAGGCTAACTATAAAAAAGATCTTTGCAGAACCCTTAATTTACTTTATAACGAGTCTTTCAGACTTCCGCTTAAGTTACCTAAAAGATGCTCAGCTTCACAAATGTTCGTTAACCACAACGTCTCGCGCTTCCCTAAAGTAACAAGATGCACTCAATACAGATATTCCAATTGTCCAAGCTATTCATCATTCCTGCTTTACATCTAGACTGTGGACTTCTTAATATGAAAGTATATTTGTCTAGAGCTCCACTTACTCCACTTAACACACTCTAAATGGTAGTAGACGCTTGGTTATATTATATATATATATGAAACGATTACTCGACATCTCATAATCAACTTAGCTTCCAAAAATAAATAATAGCTATTTTGAATTGTTTACTACTGTAGATATTTCAAATATGTGAAAATGGTGCTTAAATGGTTCAATATTAAAGACGTAGAAATTAAACATTTAATTCGTATAATAAGTTAGTTTTCTAATCTTTGCGCCTAGACGCATACGCATACGCGTATTTATACGCTATCTCGAAAAGAGGAGAAAACAATTATTACATTTTTGCATTTATGATACAATATTCATTTATTCCATGTAAGCTTACGTGTTCTAAGTGTCTTTCATGCACTAATTAATTGTATTTATTTGACTAAGCCTTGGCTAGTAAGAACTAGCCTGTGACCCTGACCCAGCCTTAGATCTCTTGATATACAGTAGGCCTACCCTAGGATCAGTCTCTAAGTTAGCCAACCTATACTTGAGAAAAGACACCGATAAGTTAGAAAGGGTTCGGCTAGTCTCTAGAACAACCAAAATTACTCCAAAACTGAGAAGTAAAACTTTTGAAGAAAAAATAGCTGAAGTAGATACGTGACGAGCACGCAGTACCAGACTTTTTGACACATTCTCATTCCTTTTCTGTCCAACTATCTGACGCGAGAGTTAATCGCTATTTTCAATCTTTCATCTACTCAACAGGTCAACTCTGGAACAATCTGCCTCAATCCATCTTTCCCCACCCCCATATGACCTCCAATCTTTCAAACGCAAAGTGTCCAGGCATCTCGAAAACCCTGGACTTTGATTTTGGCTCTCTTCTTCTTCTTCTTCTTCTATTGGGAGGGTGGGGGGGCGTTTTTGCAGGCATTCGCCCTTGGTTCTTCCTAACTGCATAAAAAAAATTAAAAACGTCGGCTTACTATACAGGGGAACTAATTGGAGTATTTAAAACTGATAAATGGTTTTGATAATGTAAATTACAGCAAGTTATTTGATAAGGATACAGAGTCAATTACGAGTTGTAATGTATATAAATTGAAAGTCAAGTCTTCTTCAAGAGTAATGCTGTAAATCAATTCTTTTCATATAATATTTAACTTATACTTAAACTCCTCAAAGCTTTCATGCGTTAGACATTTCATCGTTAGCCAATTCATTAAACATTTCATGAGACATTTTTTCAATTTGTCTTTTCAATCGTTTAAAAAATTGGGACAATTTAGTCATTTCAATTAACTTACTAAAATGCCTAACGAAATGCTTAACTAATATGAAATGTCTCGCGCATTACACATTTCAAAATTCACAAAACTGAGACAATGAAATGTCTAACAAAACGTCTACTTCTATTCTATACAATACACCAACAGTGACATTTTCATTGCAAGTACTTTTTATTTATATTTTTAGTACAGTATTAAATTTTGGTAATTTTTTATTTCTAATTTTATTATTACTGTTTCATTACGTATATTATTTTTTTATTTTTACTTTTAACTTTTTAAATTTATTTTTCAATAAATAATTAGTCGTATCGTTTATTACCTTCATCAATAGTGTACTTTTTATAAAATTTATCTCCTACCAATAAATATTATCAACCATCATTTAGTGCATTGGCCTACAACTTCAAAATATATATATATATATATATTATATATATGAGTAAATTGTTGAATCTAGAAACATCAGTTCAAGTACCTTGAAATTGCCATTCGGGTCTGTCTGGGAAAGATAGGGAAATTTTTCATACAGAGCTTTAAAGGATTTGAAGTTGGGGGGGAAAAATAAGGAGCAGTAATTATACAGCGAGACCATCCTTAATTCGGACGGAATGCGACCCCGCTTTAATTCTGATCTGGGAACTGTAATAATATGGATTTTACCTATCGTGACACATTCCAGTAGTAACTGAACGATGGCAACATTCTTTTCCCTGTATTTTAACTAATTTCACTGCATAAACTCTTCATTACAAAAAAACATGCATTACGAGTTCATTTTGCTATTACGAGTGTGTGTGTGTGTGTGTGTGTGTGTGTGTGTGTGGGTGTAGCGCGAGGGGAGGTGCATTTTATTTACATTAGAAATAGAAGTGAACGTGTAAAGTACCGCAAAATCATCATTAATGAAAAAAAGGTATTGTAATGTAGTATGCACAAATACATATATTTTACAGATAATAATTCCTTTATATAACTACTTTAATGGATTCTACTGTAATCTCACAAAACACATTTTTCTTTAATGTGAAAAAATATACATAAAATTTAGGGTTATATTTCAAAGCCATTCTCTTGAGACAGTTCAAATACATTCATAATTACCAAAATGTTCCATTAATTTTTCTCTCTCGAGAAAATTTTCCCCGCCAAAGTTCAAAATGCTCCTCTCGTCGGAGTGTTAAGACACGTCTTGTCTCAGAATCTGTGTGGAATGTCACTCGTGACGTCATTAATAACTTTACGCCATCTGGCGGAATAGATAAAAGAATGTAATTCATCACTTACTCACCGATTAAACAGCCTTGTATAGGGACTGATTGGCAGCTTTATACAGTATATATATATATATATATATATATATATATATACAGTATATATATGCGCCTCGGTGGTGTAGTGGTTAGCGCCGCTGACTAGGAATCCATCGGACCCGGGATCGAGATATGGTGACGGCAGCCGGCGCGCAGCATAATCCAGCTGTTCATCCTTCCACACAATAAAGAAAGTGGTTGGTAGATAAACGAGTACCCTGCGTGGCCTGGTGGTTAAGACGCTGGGCTGCTGGTGGGACGTGGTTCGGATTCCACGTTAAACTGTAGATCTAAGATGGAGTGAAAAACTTGACATTCGTCAGAATGAACAATTCGGGCGGAAGCTAACCAAAGGTATATAATCCTTCAAGCGCATGAAATACACAAAATATGTGTAATTACATGGATTGCATGATCGTTTCCTGACCTGTGTCTGCAGACAATGCCAGAACTTCTCCGAAGTTACTGCAAAATCCTTCTTAGAAATATTTTAGAAGTGACTATAGAGTACAGAATGGTATAAATGACCCAGTAGAATTTCAAACAGGGTAAAAGAAAGAATAAAAACAAGAAAAACCAAGAATTCCATAACAAATTAAGCGAGTAAACAATGACAATATATCATATCGGCCGATGACAAAAACTCATGAGTAAAGTGTTTAAAGGAATAAACGTTTCAGATGGCAACGTTGACAAAGGAGAAAACTAGGCACAAGGTTATAAGCACAAGGTTGTATAGGAGATTGTAAATACACACCACTCGGCCAGGGATGTCCCCTCCTGTGGGGAGAGGGGGGGGCGACATTAGGCAGGAGACAACGAGTGCTGTTACTCGCGTTTCTCCCGTCACTGTCCTCCTTAGCTGATCTTTTTCCGTGTCTCATCTACTCCGTGAGTAGTCCAGCACGCTCTCAAACGCACACTTCTCTCCCTATTCTTCACTACACATACATGCATCTTACGTACTACACAGTCTTTTCAAAATTAAAAACCAGAAACAAAATGTGGACTTTGATTTGGGCTATGTCCTCCTCCTATGAGGAGGAGGTGCATTTTTGCGGGCATTCGCCTTTGGCCCATCGTTCCTGCATAAAAAATAGCTATTCCATTTATAACTTGGAAGTTATTTTCATTTTTGGAATTCTTAGATATTTTTTTTTTTTACGGTGTTTGAAGTTTTACTGGGTTATTTATGCAGTTCTGTATAGTTAGTAGTTAACCCTTGAAAATGTCCACGTAGGATTCAACCATCCGTAAATCAAGAACTGATGCGCAAGGTTGAATGCGTCCTCCATCCAACTCGAAGCAATAACTAAATATAGTTTCACTTTAAGCGAAGCAGCTGCTCTCTATTTTTCAATTTTCGGTTCAAAAACTGGTAAACCGCATACAGTACTTCTGAAGTGTGACAAATGAAACATTTCTCGCGTGTGGCAGCGCTTTCACACGTGATCAAAAACAATCAAACGAAAAAAAAAGAAGATCGGATAACGAAAGATAACAATAAAATTTAAAATAAGACTTTAATACTGAACAGCGATCAATTTTTATTACAAATATTTAAAGTTTCTATTTTAGTTATCATAAATCAAACTAAAATCCTTGTATGCCATTTGATACTCTGTCACATTTCGTGATTTTGGTTTGTTTACAAGAAACACAGAAAAAGTAAAAAGGCTGAACTGAAGTTGGCATCAGTCGATTAGCATGAGAGAAAACGTCCTCACCAGAAAAGAATATATATATATATAAGGATCTTCTAATTGTCTGA